>JAPPVO010000024.1:73251784-73475413 GCA_030407325.1 Camellia japonica
TTGACTAATTGATGCATGTAGCACTATTCATATACTAAAATAATTAATAAAAACAAAATAAATTAAAATAATTAATAAGATAAAATATCATATCTAAATAATAATTACATAATTTTTTTTGTTTTTATTAGACAAATTACAAATACAAAAAATATATTAAATTATGTCACATTATCAATTAGTACACTAATTAATATACTAATTGATACATATAACATTACACTATGTTAAAACATACACCATACATCATACGTACAAATGTGTGTATGTATATAAGAGTGTGTATGTATATAAGAGGAAGAGATTTCCTTGTATTACCATTTGCCTTCTTTATAATCTAAAGACTTGTAGTTGGAATAAGGAGACAACACTGAATTCTGATTTAATCTCATGTTAGATTTTTAAGATAGTGGGAAACAAACTCTTGTTGTCACCAAAAGAAAACGGGATCTTTTTGCACAGCTAAATTAAGAAAGTTTTGACAGAGACTGAAATAGTACAAGAAATAAATAAATAAATAAATAAAAGATATAAAGAAAAGGAAAAAGAAATTGAAGTTGTAACAATCAACAGGATTAATAAAAGTTGACAACAATTTTGTCTAAAGAGAAGGTTCAAAACCCTTGTGATGTGTTGGGTATGAATGGTGTGAGTAGACAGTTTGAAGAAGTTATCACATCATCACCATCCCACAGGCTTTCATCATCATCACCATCTCGTAGCAAACCTGAACTGTTGTCTTTGTCTGTTATAACTTCTCCATCACAGCTCTGTAAGACTAGTGTTCCGCTGGCATGCTACAATGGCATTAGTTGTGGTGGTTAGATAGTTTGTTATACAGTTAGTTAGGATTAGATATTTTGTTTACAGTATATAACCAAGTGTAAGCTACAATTTGTTTCAATGAAAATGAGTTTAAAGATTCTCAATATGGTATCAAAGCTGTGAGCTCTCGTGAGCAAGATCCACAGTCTTTCAATGGCAGATTCTTCTCTACCACCAAATTTCAGTTTACTAATTTCGAATTTCAATTCTCTCATCACAGTGATGCTCGAATCCAACAATTTTCTCATATGGAATTTTATTCCTCTGTTCTTCATCTGATTCACAGTTATCAGGTATGACAATTTTTAGAGAAACAGATTACTTCTGTTTCACGTTCTCATATCCATCAACTAAAAACCAAACTTCAAACACTCTGTAAGAAATCATCTTCAATGGAGGTATATCTATCTCAAATCAAAGATCTTGTAGCACAACTGGCTTTAGCTTCTGCAAAAGTTGATGATAAGGATCTGGTATTTCTAACCTTGAATGGTTTGCCAAAGAAATATGATGCTTTCAAAACCTCTATTCGTACTCGATTTGAGCCTGTCACTGATCTTCATGTTGCCTACTCTGCCTCACGAGGATCTTCATCTTCTTCTCAGTCTAGTTATGATTCTTCAAGTTCTTCTAATTGAGGCTTTTATTCTGTGAGAGGCAGAGGTTCATATCGTGGTTCCAGAGGAGGCATATATAATAATTTTCGAGGAGGCAGATCAAATAATAGGTACAATAATAATAGATCCAGAGGAAATTTTTACTCTAACTCTGGATGTCAGATTTGTGGAGGTCTGAGTCATACTGCTTTTGAATGTTGGCATCGACTGGATCCTACTTTTCAGCCTTCCTCTCACAGCAACTCCTCACAGTCCTCTCTGTCTCAGTCAAAGGCCTATGCTGCTTCAGTGCCTTAGCCTTCTTCTGATCCTCCCATACCTCCTTGCTATGTTGACTCTGCTGCCACCAATCACCTCACAAATGACTTGACTAATCTTCAACAATTTTAGCCTCATCAAGGTCAGGAACAGGTTCAAGTTGGTAATGGTTCCTCTTTACCAATCAGCCACATAGGTAAAGGTCTCTTGCCTACTCCACATTATTCTTTTCATCTCTCAAATCTTCTTTATGTACCTACCATTTCTTCAAATCTTTTATCTGTGCATCAACTTACCAAAGACCACAATTGTCTTGTTATTTTTTATGCTAATACTTTTGTCATTCAGGACAAATGCACGAACAAGGTTCTGCATAGAGGTGTTAATGTCAATGGTCTCTACTAGTTCATTCCATCATCTGAGCAATTCTCTCCCCAAGTTTTTAAGTCTAGCACTACAGCTCCGGTGTCTGATATGCTTTGGCATCACAGATTAAGCCATCCATCTTCTTTAAAGCTTGAACATATGGCTGCTTTCTTACCAAATAAACTTTCTTTGAATAAGGACTTGTCTTGCCTTGATTGTAATGTGTCTAAAGCTCATAGGCTTCCTTTCAAATTGTCTAATGCTTCTGTAAATTGTCCTTTTGCCTTAGTTCATAGTGATGTATGGGGTCCTTTTACAATGGCTAATGCTCCATTTCGTTTCTATGTTTTGTTTGTGGATGATTACAGTAGATTTACTTGGGTGTATCCTTTGAATTACAAGAGTGAGGTGTATGATAAATTGCTTGTATTCAAAGCACATATTGACACTCAGTTTCAGACTTCTCTTAAAATACTTAGGACTGATTGTGGTACTGAATTTGTTAATAAAAGAGTTGATACTTTGTTGTTTTCTCATGGCATTGTTCATCAAAGTAGTTGTCCATATACTCAGGTACAAAATGGCATAACTGAACGCAAACACAGATATATTATTGAAACTGCCATCACATTGCTTCATCACTCTCTGTTCCAATTAATTTTTTGTTTAATGCCATTGCCACAGCTACATTTCTCATTAATAGAATGCCCTCTAGTGTTTTACATCACAAGACTCCTTTTGAAATGTTGTTTTGTATCTTACCTGATTATTCACTTTTCAAAGTGTTTGGTTGCCAGTGTTTTCCTTGGTTAAATCCTTATACTTGTCACAAGCTAGCACTAAAATCCATTTCTTGTGTTTTCTTAGGATATCATTCTACTATTAAGGGTTATAGATGTCTTGATCATCTTTTTGGAAAAGTCTACATTTCTAGGCATGTCATCTTTAATGAATCATCTTTTCCTTTCTCTCAACAGCAGCCCTCAGTTTCTTCTCCTTCATCTTCAGATTTGTCTGCTCTTACTTCCTTTTTCTGGCCTTCTTCCCTCAGTTCTTCATCTGTGCTTCCTTCTCAGTCTTCTTCTTCTTCTTCTGTTCCATCTACTGTTCCTTCTGAGCCTTCTTCTTCTCCTGCTCCTACTTCTCTTGCTCAGCCTATTCTTATTTCTTCTATTATCATGGACTTACCTCCTCATTCTCTTCCTTCTTCTGTTTCTAACACACATCCCATGATCACTAGATCCAGACACCAACTTCCTCAGTGTCTTTCTGCTACTGTTTCTCTTCTTGACACTGAACCTACCTCTATTCAAGCTGCTCTTCAATCACTTGTGTGGCTTCAAGCCATAAAGGAAAAATATCAAGCTCTTCAACAACAAGGCACTTGGGACCTTGTTGACCTTCCTCCTCATAAGATTACCATTGGGTGCAAATGGGTTTTTCGCATTAAAAGAGATTCAAATGGTACAATTGCCCGTTATAAAGATAGATTGGTGGCAAAGGGGCTTTTGCAACAAGAAGGAATTGATTTTCATGAGACTTTTAGTCCAGTGGCTAAACAACCCACAATTAGAATCTTCTTAAGTATTGCTCTTCAGTTTCAATGGCCTATCAAACAGCTTGATATTTCGAATGCATTTCTTCATGGCACTCTTCAAGAAGAAGTCTATATGTTGTAGCCTCCAGGCTTTGTGTAATCTTCTACTCATGTTTGCAAACTCAAGAAGGCTTTATATGGTCTCAAGCAAGCCCCTAGGGCTTGGTACTCCACTTTTTTTGCCTTCTTGCTTTCTCAGGGATTCACAAACAGTCTGTCTGATACTTCTCTTTTTATCAGAAAAACTTCTACCAGTCTCACCATTCTCTTAGTATATGTTGATGACATTTTACTAACTGGTAATGATTCTACTATCATTGCTCACCTTCTTCAACAAATGTACAAGGCTTTTTCTATGAAAGAGCTTGGTTCTCTGTCCTATTTTCTGGGAATTTCAGTTCATTCTGATGAGCATGGTTACTTCTTATCTCAAGCCAAGTATGTAGCTGCCTTATTGCACAAAGCAGGTTTGCAAGACTGCAAACCATGCTCTTCTCCTATGGTTGTTAAAACTGTATGTTCTGCAGCTGATTCTCTGCCATTTACTCAGCCCTCTCTGTATAGAAGTTTAGTAGGTGGTCTGCAATATTTGACTATCACCAGACCTGATCTCTTCTATGCTGTTAATCAGGCTTGTCAGTTTATGCATCTTCCCACTAATGCTCATTTTCAAGTAGTTAAGAGTGTTAGGTTTTATTTCTTGGCAATCGCGTTTGACAAAACTCCTTTGAGTTGTAATTTTATTCGCATTTTTATTTCAGCGAGGCTATGAGTTATTAGATGCGAATCTCACCCGAATCGTGTGTTGCAGAGAAGTTTTGTGATGTTAATTCTTTCAAGATTGCCACTTCACTGATTATGACGGGGATCGAGCTGCCCGGTCAGCTCGCGGGGGTCCAAGGGGCAGCGCCCCTTGACGGGTCCGGGGCAGTGCCACGGCGGGGTCGAGGGGCAGCGCCCCCGAAGCAAAATGCAAAAATACATTCCAAGTTGCCTGTCCGCTCGAGCAGACATTCCCCCACTCGAGCGGAGAATGCTGGGTTTCAGAAGTTTGTTTGCCTGCAAAAATACTGAATGTTGTTTTTTCCCGCTCGAGTGGAACTTTCCGCGCTTGAGCGTAGGTCCGCTCGAGCGGCAAATCTGACGCTCGAGCGGCAAATCTGACGCTCGAGCGAAGATCGCGAGACAGTTTTCTATAAATACATGTTTCAGTCCAAATCTAGGATTACTTCTCCAGATCTTCTTCTTGGGTTCTAGGGTTTATATTTGGGGCTATTTTGCTAGTTTTCTTTGATGTTTAATTGAGTATTCAACTCATAGGTTAAGAAGAATACATCAAAGGTTTGTTTGTTCATTCTATACAAAAGAGAGAGTTGTTCTTCGGTGGATTCTGAAGAATTTGAGCCTGAAGCTTTGGTGGATTCTGGAGTGGCTCATCGTCAAGACAATTCCGAGGTGAAGACGGGGTTGGAAGAGGCACATAGAGGTTGGTTCAATTCGGGCGTGGATTCGCTAGGTAATTGAGAGTATACCTGTGTAATTCCTTTATATCTTCTTAGTGGATTGTTTTGTGGCAGTTGCCCGTGGTTTTTTATCACAATTGGAGGTGTCCAATTATGGTTTTTTCACGTAAAATCATTGTGTCGATTTGTCTTGATTGTTTGATTGGGATTGTTGTTTACTGCTTAAAATTGATACATAATCACAAATCAACATCTAGGGGATTTCTAGATTTTTCAAAGAGGCTTCTTTAATATGTGAAAGGGACTTTGTCTCATGGTTTCTCTTTCACACCTAGTCCTTTTGATCTTTCTGCCTTTTCAGACTCTAATTGGGTCAGTGATAGTCTTGATCGAAAATCCACCTCTGGCTATTGTGTATATCTTGGCTCCAGCTTGATTTCCTGGTCAGCCAAAAAGCAAACAACTGTCTCTCGATCATCCACTGAAGCTGAGTATCGAGCCTTAGCTCATACCACAGTTGAGCTCACTTGGATTCAGCAGTTGCTCAAGGATTTCTGTGTTTCCTCTTCTACTATTCCTGTTATCTAGTGTGACAGTTTATCTGCAATGGCTTTAGCATCCAACCCTGTTTTTCATTCTCGGTCCAAATATATCGAAATCAATTGCCATTTTATTCGAGAAAAAGTGGTTGCCAAATAGATTGAACTTAAATATATTCCTACCATTGATCAAGTGGCTGATATTTTCACTAAACCTCTTTTTCCTTCCAAATTTCATTACCTTCGTGACAAGCTGTTAGTGCTTCCTTGCCCTATCAGCTTGAGGGGGGCTGAAGAAGTTATCACATCATCACCATCCCACAGGCTTTCATCATCATCACCATCTCGTAGCAAACCTGAATTGCTTATACAGTGAGTTAGTTGAGAGTTAGTTAGGATTAGATATTTTGTATAGTTTACATATTTTGTTTACAATATATAACCAAGTGTAAGCTACAGTTTGTTTCAATGAAAATGAGTTTAAAGATTCTCAATATAGTTACACTCTTACCCTACAAACTGTCATTGGTTTGGATTATAAATTATTGAAAAAAATTTAGAGAGAGAAAAAAAAAATGTTTTTTTTTGTATTTTTTTTTCTTCCCTTAATTAGATTTAAGACCTCTTAAACAAAATTTGAACAATTTATTAGTTGAACTGACAAGAAATTAACCAGAAGTTTAATAGCAAAGGATCCTTCTTGCCTTTTTATTTATTTTTTAATCTATACCACCTATTGGACAATTATTAGAGATGGAAAGCAAATTCTCTTAAATTGTTTAAGCTGCTATTTTAGAAATTCATTTTGAATTAAGGTTTAAATATTTAAGTAAAATAATCCTTATGTACAAGGTGAACCATAAATTCACCCATTTTAAATAAATACGTCAAGAACCATTTCCTGCTAGCACGAGTTCTCTATTCCCATTATTTATTTATGGGTAAATTACACTAACACCCCTGAAGTTTCTATTTAATATAGATTTATCCTCACGTTTGAAAAATTACGTTCTCCTCTTTGAGATTTGTAATCTCATTACAAATTTCTCCCTAAATTACTGATGTCATATCCTAAAATTTTTTAAATAACCATTAGAAAAATGCTTGGGACCCCCATGACCCCTAAAATGATATGGACCAATCATGTTTTTTTTTTTTTTTTTCCTTTCCTTTCTAGACCAATTACAAGTGAGTGGGGGTTGTGTTTTTTTGGAGGTTTGTAGCATTGTTGATGACCATGCTACCATTTCTTCTTTCTATCATCATTATTACATTCCACAACTTTCTAAATTATACCTAAATATATTTTTATTGAGCGATGATATACAAATATAAATTTTATATAAGATTTTCAAACACAATGATATAGCTTAATGACGACCTTTCACTTTAAAATAAAACATTCATAAACATGATCTATATTTACAACAATATCACTATCAAAATATTTTTATAATATGTTTTTGTATAAATTTTTATATATGAATAGAAATTTTCATTTTTATTTCCACCATCATTTTTCTTTCTCATCTATTCACCCACATTTATTACAGTATTACCAAACACCGTCATTCACATTTATTACAGTATTACTGAATTTTTATATTTTTATATTTTTTGTATTTGGTGAATTAAAAAAAAATCACAAAATATTGTACTTCTTAAGTATAACTAGATTAGATATATCTAAAAAAAAAAAAATTGCTTAAAATATTAAAAAAATAGTAAAAATAAAAAAATTAATTTTTTGTGTGTAAGTTAAAGAAAAGAAGATGATTGTTATTTCTCTTGAAATGACATGAATAAAATACCAGTATTATTTTATTATTTTATATGTATAAAGGTTAAGAGACAAATATGTCATTTTAATCTGACAGGGGGTAAGTATACTCTTTCAAAAGTGAGGAAGGATCTGTATTAAATAGAAACCTCAGGGGTGTTAGTGTAATTTACCTTTTATTTATTTTTCGAAATCACCTAGAGCTCGTTTCGAAATTGATTATTTTAGTTGGCTTTTTGGATTTTACGAAAGGGTTAGACTTATCTTATATTCACATCTCAACTTGAGAGAACTTAAGCGACTCGTGGAGCCCACCATAGATCCAGTTTCAATTATATGAACAACTCACTTTTTAAAACTCGTTGAGTAAAATATTCATGCAAAAAATCAAAATGATCGAATATCGGTAGTTATATGTTTGAATCGCTTTTGTATTATAAAAAATGAATGATTATTCTTGAAATTATATTTTTCGTCTATTTAAAAAAAATATATAATTTAAACATATAACTACCGATATTCAATCATTTTGATTTTTTTGCATGAATATTCTACTCAATAAGTCCAAAAAAGTGAACGATTTGGATCACTATAATCAATTTCAAAATGAGCTTACCAAGCCCAAACGCTCTCTCAAGTTGAGATGACAACCTGAGAGAAACTAAACCTTTTACAAAAAGATATACAGAAAAATAGAGTGATGTGATAATTTATAGTGATTTTTTTGACTAAAATGCATGGTTATAAAAATAATGAGACAAAGAGACCTTTATTTTGGGAACTAGGCTAAAAGCCTATTTTTTTGGCTTTTTGACTTTTTTTTGGTTATATTACATCTTTACTTTTTTGCACGCTTTTAAAAAAAAAAAAAAAAAATCAAAAGATCAGTTTTTAACCTACTTCCCAAAATAAGTAGATAACCAGTGAATTACCCGTATTTGAAGGTACTCATAACACAATTTGACACAAATCAAAATCAATCACTCTCATACAATTGTTCTACCTCTCCCCTTTCGCTCCCAATTTATATGCAATCATTTCATAGTAAATTTGGGAACTTTTTAATTTAAAAAATGTTATATATTGGCTAACCCATTAAACTAACAATTTAAAAAATATTAATAATTCTATAATTTGTACCTTTCAAAAGGAAAGATAAATAAAGAAAGAAAGAAAGAAAAAACTAGTTTCCTATTCTTCATTATCTAGCCTCTCTCACTAATTTCAAAAGGGAAATATTAAATTCATCTTTCTTATTCCCTCTCTCAAACCTATTCTTTTTCCTAAGAAACCACGTCTAGGTTGCTACAATACTTTGGTTGCATAAGGTGATTTTGTTGGTGGTGTGCTCTGATACCATTATTGGTGAAATTATGGCAATTTTCTTTATAAACTCTGATACCACTTTGGAAGTGGGAGAGGGGTGCATGTGATGTCCCGACTCCTTTAAAGCTATTGAGTACATTATTGGTAACATCTACCTCTTTGTGTGATCTTCTTCATTGTTTAACTCTTTGAAGTGGTGTTGTTATTTATTCTCTCTCGTGATTGTTATGGTAAGTACATTCTTGTGTATTTCGAGATGTCATCTTGCACTTTTGGGTGTTGTAGAGGAATCGGGAAGGTTGGCCGTTATTCTGGTAGCTCCTGGTCTCACTTTCTTGGTGCGACTGCTCGAGCAGTGTTTTGGTCGTTCGAGCAGTGAATCCGATCTCCCAGTACTTTGGTTTACAGACTGAACTTCTGGGAGCATAATTTTTTGCTCGAGTGGTCTTATACAGAGGGGTGTAGAGATTCTGGGCGTGGGCGTTTTTGGCTCGAGCGCAAGTTTCATCACTCGAGCGGTATTTCAAAAATTGAACTGTTTGCTCGAGCGCACGATTGGTCGCTCGAGTGGTCTGTCGACTATTAGCTCCGAAAATTGAATGAAATCATTTGAAAAGTTGAGCCTTACCCACTTTCCCATCACTTTTCACTTTACACTTTACACTCTCTTTCTGCTTTAACTTTAACTTTCTTTTCTCTATCTCTCTCTAGAAACTCTCCAACCCACTTCATTTATTCCTTGATCTCTCACTATTTACTGAGATTTCAACTTTGGTGCCTTTTTAAATTTTGGAGAGCTCGTCGAGAGTTACATGGTATATAGTGGAGATTGGATTTTTACACCGTTAGTTTCAGAACTTTTCATCCTTTCTTCTTAAGCTCTTAAGGTAAGGATGTTCTTTGAGTTATATATATGTTTTCTAGCATGTCTTGCCCTTTTCAATTAAGCTTTCTAGTGTAGATTGATTTTGGGAGTTGAATCTAGAAAAATATTGGAGAAATGTATTCTTTCTCATGATTGGTCCAAGATAAATTATTTTGGGTGGGCTACGAACTATTTGGGGGAAGCTTGCTTATAGTGTTTTGAAAATAAATAGAAAAATCCTATTTTTGATAAAACCCTAGATTTTGGGAAAATTTGGGAAAAAGTGAAATTGATGTGATATTTATGAAATTGATGATAAATCTCTTGATTTTATGAAGAAAACTTTATGGGACATTATATTGTTGAGGAAATGAAAATTTTGATTGAACAGTCATGGAAACATGGGATATACATGTTGGCACTTTGGAAATTTAATGATGGATATTGATTGTGAATATGTGGAAATCTCATATGTCACATAGATTTCTATTTTTGTTTTGATTTTGGAAGGTTTCGAATCGTGAAAATTATACTTGAACAAATGTGAAAGATGTTGGCAATATTGTACAAAGGAGATAATTATGTGTGGTCTATTCTCATTGACTCATTTGCATCATTTTAAATTTTGCTCACCTGCAAATCTTAACTTTGATATAAATTCTTGATTTTGAGAAAGACAATTGTTATTGATGAAAACATTTTGGAGTAAGTACATTTGGTAAGTCCGGTTAGAGGGTGTAGATTGGAAATTAAGTTGGTCTGAGTGTCCTTAGTGTAAGACCATAAACGCGTGCATGTGGGTGCCTAAGCCCTCCAGTTAGTAGCCGACAAGGTAGGATTTTGGTAGTGCTTGATACGCCTACTTGCAAACACTAGCCCTGGGGAATTACCTAAGTCATATTTATTACCCCATTGTTTAAAGTCTTGGTTTTTATGAAGAAAATGAACCTTGAAATGACTATTGCATGGATTTCAAGGGAGATGTAAAACTTTGACAATTGAACATGGAATAGCACAGCATTCATATAACTGTATGAGATTGCTTTTAAACATATATACTTTGTGAAGATATCTCTACTGGGCTTTGTGCTTACCCTAGTGAAATTGTGCAGGAAAGGATGGTGTGGCTCTGCCTAGTTGAAGGCATGGAGTGTGTTGAGGGGAGAAGGCCCTCCTTTTTTTTTTTTTTTTTTTTTGTATGATGTAAATGCAAGCCAAGGGCTTTATGTGTTGGTTGATAACCTTTTGTATAACCAGGCTTAAGCCTTGGAACGTGTAGCCTCTGGGCACTTACTTTATTATTTAGTTCTTTTCTTTCTTATTGTTGCACATGCTATGGATTCATCTTTTAAGATGGTGAATGTATATCGCATGTGAACACTTCTTTTGTTAACTCTTTCCCTGAAATGAAATATTAATTGAAGGAGTTGGTCCATCAAGATAAGATTTCATGTTGGTTTGTGTCATTTCCTCTTTCTACTGGATAATATTTTGAGGGCGTTACAGTGCAAATCACTTGTTGTGATTCACAAAGAGACACCATATTTAACGTGGTTTGTTCTCACTGCCTACATCCACGGCAGAGTAACCATTTTTATTATAAAATGGAAATTACAAAGAGATTATAATGGAGGAGGACTCTCTTTCAATCAACTCTTACTGAGCTCCCTCTCTCACACTGAAGGAGCTCCCTTCTCTGCCACAGAGGGTTAATCTCTTATTTAGCTCTCTGAACAGAACAACTCTCTGTAACTCTCAAACTCTCAAGCTCTCTTAGAATCCAATCTCACTTACTAAAGATGGCTTTGTATCTCCCACTCCTGGAGATTACATTTTCTTCCACTCTATCTAAAATAATCTCACAACCTCTCTATTTATAGATTCGTCCACTACAACAAAATTGAGTTTTTATGGCTTTACATTAACGATATACAGTACATGCAAGCCGTGGTTTCTTATTTTTATGGATTTCTTTTTTTGCATGCCGTAAATAATTTTCTAACCACGGCGTGTCTATTGCGTATGCCATAAATGCTAATAATGATAATTTTTTTACGACTTACAATGTTAGCCGTGAATAATAAAACTTTTTATGGCGTGCAAATGACATGCGGTCAATACATGAACTATACACGACACACATACGTTAGCCGTTAAACATATTTTATTTTTTACGACACACAATTTAGGCCATGAATGATATGACCCAAAAAAATTAGGCACCAAAATAAAATAGATTTGGCGCTAGTGAACAAAGCATTAAACGGAAGGATTTTTTTTTTATGTCAAAATACAAACTGTTTGGCTTCTTAATAGGGTTCTAAAGGAATATAGAGAGTTGTAAATCATATAATAGAAGAGAGGGAGAAGAGAGAGGGTTCGAAAGGGAGACTGGTTTAGCGGTGCAAGATTTTATCTAGAAAGGTGCGCTCCCTTCGGCGGTGAGACTGGTTCGGCGATGGCAATGATCGACGGTTCAAAGGGAAAGGGTTTCATTCTTGAGATATGTTCGGATTCCTCCTCCCTCTCTCTCTCTCTCTCTCTCTCTCTCTCTTTCTTTCCCTTCCCCTATTTTATTCGGTTAGTTTCTCTGCTTACATAGCGAGAATAGTTACAAGAGGAAGTGAAGAGTTTGTAGGTCGAATCCGATATCAATCCATGAGACCAGAAAAACTCAGCCCTTAAGAATTTTTTTTTTAATCATAAATTAGCAGAAAATCTATGATTAAAAATTCTATTTTTATTTTTAAACTAAAATTACCAAAGTGTAGGTTTTACACATTCTCTACATTTGTCTTACAAAATTGCCCTTATTCCTCCTCACTGTCCTGCCATTGTTATGCAACCATGGCCTGCTTCAATTGAAAAAAAAAAGAAAGAAAGATGCTATTGTAGGAGTGGGAGTAGATGCATTGGTCTTTACTTTTTTACTTTTTTTTTTTTTTCAATCTCAACCTATGTTTCTAACCACCATTAGTGTTTTTAGTGCTGCTGTGTTGGCTTTTGGGTTCATAGGAACTTAATTGTTTTGTGAGGTTTTTTTATTTTTGGTTTTTAGGTTCCTTGAGTCATACAAGATATAGTGTGAATGTCAAACTTTTGAGTTATTAAAAACATCAGTTATACATGATGCATAACAGTGGAATTATTTACCTTTTTCTTTCTTTTTTTGTTTTTGCTTTGTGCATTGTCAATGGAAGCAATCCTGTCCTTTTGGTTGTGCAATGTGATTCTATTATATGTTAGTACATGGTCCACTGTTTAAATTTGAGTATTATTATAAATTTTTTCCACTTTTACCTTTCTGATTATTATCTCATGTGCACCAACCACAAAACACACAAATGATGGCTGCGAGTTTTTTTTTTTTTTCTTTGGGGCCACTGGAATGATGTATGAAGTGGGAAATGGATTGAAAACTTTCTGAGATATAAGGATGTTGTCTCTACTTTTATTATGGTGTTGTTTGTTGTTAATTTAAATGAGCCATTTATGATGGTTTCTATTTTGAGATTTTCCACAGTTTATGTGATAATTATAAGTTTTAAAATTTATTTTTTTAAAATAAGTTATTAACTTTTAGCCTAGAATAAAATATAGCAAACATGCTTTCAAAATGATGAGTGAGATCGAAGGATAGCATAGTGATATTTTAGTTTAAGGGGGGCGTCCTTGTCCGTCCTCCATAATGAGGGGACAAAAATTAAGTTTATGGTATGATTAACTACTAAATAATTCTTCGTTCAATAAATTGACTGAAAAACAATGATCACCATATGTAACGCCCCAAATTTCTAGCCCAAATGATAATACAACAATCATGGCTCTTTCAAAGAAAACCAAATATAAATCTCCAAACTTACATTACATGATACAATAGTTCTTCATGCAACAGTACATCAATCCAACAACAAGTAAATAAACAAATAATTACCCCCAAGGGTTTACAAATTTCCCAGGCTTAAGCCCGATTGCACAAAACGGTTATTCAAACCCACACAAATACAGCCATTGGCTTACAAAACAGAGTCACGCAAAATGAGAGCATTGTACTCCCAACACACATACTTTCACGCCCCTAGTTGGGTGGAATCACCACATCTTTTCCTGCACAAAAATCCCGTAGAGTGAGCATAAAGCCCAATAGAGAATTCTTAACAAAGTATATAAATTTTATACAAGTCTCAAGAGATGAAATGCACATGCCATGCTATGCCCTTTTTGAAGATAAATTACATTTTCATTTTTTGAAAACCATCATGCTCAATGATGTCATGCAATTTCAATTGTTCAAAACTTAACAATTTATTTCAAGGGAGGTAAATACGTCTTTGGTAATCCCTAGGCTGGTGTCTGCAAGTAGACTATACGAGTACTACCAAATTGTCATTTTTACCGGTATTAACCGGAAGGCTCAACACCTATCTGCGCGGATTTTTGGTCTTTCACCTCGGACCCGCAGGCCAACTTATTCAATATCATCTATACCACCTATCAAGACTTACCAACATATTTACCCCAAAACCATTTCATGAAAACTTATTTCTCAACATTCTTTTCTCATTGCAAGTTTTCAAATCATCCTTCAAAGTCTAATGTAATAAAATGAAATGATATGCCAATTTCACAAGATGAACATAAATACTTTTATTCCAATTCATTATCCAAGGGATAACACAATTTCCTCTTCTCAAGTATTCTCAACAATTTAGTCATTTCAAGACTATAGCAACATTCTAAATAACCATTTCTAAAATGAACAACAATTCTCATAATCCACAAAATTAATCATTTATACAAATATAAATAAGAAATTTTCTAAACATAATTTATTTTGGCACACAAAAATAAATATAACAATATTACCCATGGATTTTCAATCTCTTTTAAAATCCCCAATTTCCAGGTTTTCTCACCAAACTACACAGCTCAAATCTTTTGAAAGAAAACTCTCGAAAATCATCGTTTCTTCAATCAACAAAGATCAAAACCCATAAGATCATTTTAAAAGAACAAGAGGCAAACCCACTTTCAAAATCGCTCAACTTCTTAAATCAAAATAAATTTTCAGAAGCTATTAAAGGATGATTTCGAAAATCATCTAGATCTTGCAAAAATATATATATAACTCAAAGAAAATCCCTACCTCAAGTTTTGAAGAGAAACTGAGATGAAACCCCAAAATCTACGGTGTCGAAACTCGATCTCTACTGCACACAATAAAGCCCTCGAGGTGATAACCAACTTTGGTGAAGGACTTAGGCCTAAATCCCAATGGATTTGGAGAAATCAAAGAGAGAAGATGACTTCTAGAGAGAGAAGCTCTAGATCTGAAAAAAGTGATCTGAAACCCTAATTTGGAGAGTTTTAGAGAGAGAGGTGGCTGCAAAAAGTGATCTCAAACCCTAATTTACGGACTGATATAACAAGGTCGCTCGAGCATGAAATACACTTTCCCGTAAGCAATTTCGAATCACCATATCATTCCATTACCCTTCTTTCTTCCAAGAAAGATAATGAAACCCAAAATTATTGTTAATTGTTATGCTCAACCTGTACTTTGTGGGTGAAGAGATTCATGCAACTTAAAATGAGATGAATAAAGAGGACCTCTGATATATGTTTTGTTTTGGTATAGTAATGCACTCCCTTCTCTTCCCAAATGATATACATGATGGCAGTGGATAAAACCGGAGATTTGGCTCCAAATCCAATAGTAGCCTAGTTAATGGTTGGGTGTTGGTTCCTTTATTGTGTTGTTGTGTGGCTGCTGCTGCTGTTAGTTGGGAGTAGACTATTGCTATTGTATGTGCTGCTGTAAATGATATCAAAAAACAAAAATAAATGAAATCAAAGTCCCATCTTATTTCACTATTAATCCCTCCCAAACTAGCAAATTAAGTCATTCCCCCACCTCCTTTTATTCTTCTTTTATTCAATAAATAAATAATAAATTCGCAAAAGGATACATTGTTTGGAATGAAGTGGCATTGTGTCCAATATCAAGTTTTGCAAATTATAAAGTTATACAAATAATCAATATATATCAGAGAGTGATATCATCATGTCTATTGCTGTTATTATTTTAATTTACGTTTACATGATCATTATCATTATCATCATCTAGTAGTAACAGAATAAGTTATGAATAATAGCAGAGCTTTGCCAGTGTAGTTCTCTGGGTGCATTGATCCAATATTCTGTTTAGCTTGGATATCAATGGCATATAATGATATCTTACTTTAGTGAATGGAGCAGAAATTTGCTAAAACTGGCTAAAAATTATATCCCTGTATTTCTCTTAATGTAATTGTGAATTCGGTGACAGCTATTTACTGGATTACATTCATACACGGATTACTTCAGTGTTTATGTTAGAATAACATTTCTTAATCTCTATGGCTTTTAAATGTATTTCTTTTTTGCATTAGTTCATTTTTCACATCTTTAGGGCATGGGGAATGTTCTAGTAACCAGTTCTTTGCAAAATGTAGAGGTTTCCTTCACAAACCCACGCATAATCACTTCCTAATTATGGTTCACTCTTAGTAATTTATCATGCTGGATAACCTTAATGCAAGAATTCAAGTGACAAGTAGCTAGGTTTCAACTTTAGCAAAGGTAATAAGAATATGAAATCATCTTTCTTATTCACTCAATCAACTATTATAGATATTTATACACTAAGAGTTACAACTGATCTAACAAACTAACTAACCAACTAACCAATCTAACAAACTAACTATGAAACTATAGCTAACTAACTGAAGGTGTAGTTGTAGCAGTAGCAGTATGCTTAGCAGTGGCAGTATGCTTATCAGTCCCCCTCAAGTTGATGGGGCATGGGAGCACCAACAACTTGTCTTTAAGATAGTGAAACCGAACTGAAGAAAGGGGCTTTGTAAGAATATGAAATCATCTTTCTTATTTACTCAATCAACTATTACAGATATTTATACACTAAGAGTTATAACTGATCTAACAAACTAACTAACCAACTAACCAATCTAACAAACTAACTACGTAACTATAGCTAACTAACTGAAGGTGTAATTGTAGTAGTAGCAGTATGATTAGCAGTGGCAGTATGCTTATCAGTCCCCCTCAAGTTGATGGGGCATTGAAGCACCAACAACTTGTCTTTAAGATAGTGAAACTGAACTGAAGAAAGGGACTTTGTAAGAATATGAAATCATCTTTCTTATTCACTCAATCAACTATTACAGATATTTATACACTAAGAGTTACAACTGATCTAACAAACTAACTAACCAACTAACCAATCTAACAAACTAACTATGTAACTATAGCTAACTAACTGAAGGTGTAGTTATAGCAATAGCAGTATGCTTAGCAGTGGCAGTATGCTTATCAGTCCCCCTCAAGTTGATGGGGCATGGAAGCACCAACAACTTGTCTTTAAGATAGTGAAACCAAATTGAAGAAAGGGGCTTTGTAAGAATATGAAATCATCTTTCTCATTCACTCAATCAACTATTATAGATATTTATACACTAAGAGTTATAACTGATCTAACAAACTAACTATGTAACTATAGCTAACTAACTGAAGGTGTAGTTGTAGTAGTAGCAGTATGATTAGCAGTGGCAGTATGCTTATCAGTCCCCCTCAAGTTGATGGGGCATGGAAGCACCAACAACTTGTCTTTAAGATAGTGAAACCGAACTGAAGAAAGGGGCTTTGTAAGAATATGAAATCATCTTTCTTATTTACTCAATCAACTATTACAAATATTTATATACTAAGAGTTACAACTGATCTAACAAAATAACTAACTATGTAACTATAGCTAACTAACTGAAGGTGTAGTTGTAGTTGTAACTGTAGGTGTAGCAGTAGCAGTATGCTTATTAAAAGGCCTCTTAGCTTACAGGCTATCTGTGAGATCTTGTTGAGTTTGAAACAGTTAACTGAGTCCATACCTTACCCAGTGCTTCTTATTTATACAACTCTGGTTACCTGTCTTGAATATCTTCCTTTACAGATTACTTGATTGATGATTGAGTCATACTTTTAGAATATCTAACTTTTGGACTAGCTTGTAATTAACATGGTATCAGAGTAAACCAATTATGGTCTTCAATTTAAACAACTATTAGATGGGCCACTCATGGAGTGGATTCTGGCCACATTTGCGAGGGTGTGTTAATGATCTAAAAATGTAAATTACATTTTGGGTGTTGGTTAATGCATGTTGTTGCGAATTTTGGGTGTTGGTTAATGCCTACTATTGTAAATTTTGGTTATTAGTTCCTTTATTGTGTTGCTGTCTAGCTGTTTCTACTGTTAGTTAGGAGTGACCTGCTGCTGTGTGCGTGCTGCTGTGAATTTTGGGCCTTCTAGACTTCATCAGATTGCCATTTGAATTTCAATTTATATATATATAGAGAGAGAGAGATCAAAATCAATTGTAATAGAGTGTAAGAGAATAGTGATTTGTCAGAGAGAAGATCTGTATATATATATATATCAATTTTTGCTTCTAGACTTAGTCAGATTGCCATTTTTATACTAGACATTGAAAAGATGTATGTAGTTTGTAATATTTCATGTGTTTGTAATATTTCATGTATTTTCCTTCTGTTTTTGGTGGACTTCTTGCCCTTATTATACTTTTTTTTTGGTATTATTTTCTAATTTTCCTCTGGTTATTAACAAATTTCTCTTTGTTGTCAATCCAAAAAAATGTTGATTGATTATATAAGTTTGAAGAATACTGTTATTCAAATAACAAAAACTTCCAGTGACTTAATGTTATTATTTTGAAATTTATTTAATGCTTATTATTTATTGTCTTCTCATGTTTATTCACTTCATAATTTATGTAGCCCTCTTGATGGTTATCTTTTCAATTATTTGACATGCAGAGTATGTCCCCTAAGCTTTGAACTAGAGGCTACATTGAAGTTGGTAAGATTTCTCTATAGGTAGACTTGTTAACCCATTTTCTATGGTGATGACTGCAACACACTATCATACTTGAATGAATTTAGCCTGTAGGAGTGGGATGATATCCCGAAATCTCTTTGATGGAAATGTACAATCAATATATAAGTGTAAATTAATGACACTGTATTATTTATACAATGTTGCTTGCATCATTTTATTCTACATTTTATAAAGGTATGAACTGTACAGATTTCAATTTTGATTTGTATTTAGAATTTTTTTGGGATTTATTTTTTTTTAAATATTTAAAAAATTTTGTAAAAATTTATTTATGTAGTTAAAATATATAATTTTTATTTAAACATTTTTAAATTTTTTATTTTAAATATTTTTTTTTATTATTTTGTAAATATTTTAATTTTTTTAATATTTTAAACTCAAAACACAACTCTATACTCATTGAGAACCATTAATGGGAAATTGAAATTCTAAAATACCATCTTAGCGGAAATGGAATTAGAAGTGAATTGCATGCAGAGGATAAAGGATCCAATTTTTACTTGCCACTAGCATCACATATACTTTCCAAGGATGAGAAGAAGATTTTTTGTTCTAGGCTACAAGATTTGAAGTTGCCTGATGGTTATAGCTCAAATATTGCTAATTGTGTTTCACTACAAGAATGCAAGTTAATTGGACTCAAGTCACATGATTGTCACGTCTTGTTTCAACAATTGTTGTCAGTCGCATTAAGAGGACTTTTGACAAAAAGACCAAGGAATGCAATATTCCAATTGTGCTCTTTTTTCAATCAGTTATGTCAAAGGGTGATTGATAGGAATAAGATAGAACAACTTGAAAATGATGTTGCCGAGACTTTGTGTATATTAGAAAGATTCTTCCCTCCATCATTTTTTGATATTATGGTACATTTAACAATCCACCTAGGGTGAGAAGCGCGCTTATGTGGACCAGTGCAGTTTCGTTGGATGTACCCATTTGAAAGGTTAGTTTATGTCATATTTTAAATATAAGTATTATTTTTTTGTCTAAAGTAAATAAACTTCTAAAAAAAATTGTTAAGCTGAATTTTATTGTTGTTTAGATACATGAAGATACTCAAAGGTTATGTTAAAAATCGAGCAAGACCTGAGGAATGCATACCAGAATGCTATCTAGTTGAAGAGTGTATGCAATTTTGTAGTGGGTATATGAAGAAAGCAGCTGAAATAGGTGCTTGACATAATCGCAATATAGAGTTTGAAAGTGAAACAATACTAGAAGGACGCCCAATTACTTCGGGAAAATCAATAATGATACCAGATGATGTGTTGCAAATTGCTCATCGATGTGTTCTAATAAATAGTGCAGAAGTCCAACCTTATATAGAGTAAGTATGATGAGTTAAATATTACTTTGTAATTGTCTATTCAAATAATGTTGTGTTCTTACCATTTTACTTTTTTATTAGGATGCATGCAGAGGAGCTTAAGCGTTTGGATAAGCGTTTCTTGAGGGATGTTGCATTACTACATTCTAGACAAATGGATATGTTTTGTCAATGGTTGAAAGAGAAGATCAATTCTTGTGGTGGTGAGGTGTCAAATACATTGAAATGGCTTGCAACTGGCCCAAGAAATAATGCAATGTCATACTTGGGTTATGTCATTAATGGGCATCGCTTTCATACAACCAATGTTGAGAGCGCTACACAAAATAGCGGTGTTTCCATTGGAGCATAAACTCTTTGTCGAGCTAGTAAGAGAGATACCACACAAGTTGTGAGCAAAATCTCTTTTTATGGGGTTATTAAAGAGATTATTTTGTTGGACTATTATAAATTTCAGGTCCCTTTATTTGAATGTGATTGGGCAGCTACTAGAAATGGTGTCAAAGTTGAAGATGGATTTACTTTGGTTAACTTACAACATGGAAGACATCAATTTGAGAGAGATCCATTCATTCTAGCCTCACATGCAAAACAATTGTTTTATTTGAGAGATAGTGATACATCTAGTTGGGAAGTTGTACTTAAAGCACCCCCAAGAGGTTTTCATGGTTTTGAAATGCATGATGATGATGCTTATATGCCGTGTGCACATGTCGATATAGTTAGGCTTGAAATGGCTAACGGTGATGAAGATGAGTGCTATGTAAGGACTGATTGTGAGGGCGTGGAAGTGTTGCGTGATGAATGAGTTACTAAAAATGTTTTGTTGGCCTAGTAATGAAGTAAAATAACATTATGAGTACTTGTGTTCTATTGTAATTGATGTTTAAGAACCTGTTTTTCTCTATGTAATATTTGTGGTATGTATGAAATTAATTAGTTCTTTTCCCTCCTTTTATAATACTCTTTCACATACTTGTATCTCATATAAAGGATATAACTTGATTTGGTTTTATTCTTTCATTTTTGCAAGTGGAATTCTTTTCTAAGGATTTAGTAATTGAAGTTGCCAACCAATAATATGTGTGCAAAGGTAACTTTATACATTATTTAATATAAAATTAAACTTGAAACAAGTGTTTTTTTCTAACTTATTTATTTTGGGTACACATTTGTAACCAATTATTAGCTGCCTTGTCTTTATTTTTTCATGTGTCATAAAGAGTTCTAAAAAAGCAGCGAAAAGACATAGTAAAGAGCAAGAAGTTGTAGTTGCTGCCACAATGTATGACAGAAGTAATGGACCCATCAGAATTTCAGATGCAGGTTCCAATACTCAAGAAGTTGAATCACCAAATGTAGCTGGAGCAGCTGACTCTAGTCAACAACTAAAGAAGAATACTAGGGGGCCATCAAAGTTAAAGATGCATGACAAAGGAAAACAAAAGTGTGATGAGATCAACTTCAATGAAAGGAACCAACCGATAGGACCTGAATCAGTACAATTATCAACCTTAGAAGGGGTCTTAGCTCGAAAGTTGGTGTCAATTAACATAGATTATTGGGTTGATGTTCCAATTGAGATTAAGGATAAGTTATGGGATTGTTTGAAGGTAACATGTTTATGTAGTTAATTATAATTATTATACAACAATTCTTAATTTTTTTCCCTGTTCTAATACTAAATGTTTGCTTATATGAAAATGCAGCTTAGATACAAAATACATGATATCCTCAAGACACATGTGATGCAAAAGTTCACAAAATTGTGGCGCAATCACAAGCCTGAACTATCAAGAAAAATAAGAACTCTCGCTGCAACAGGTAAAGGTCATTTAGCACGTAATATTGCCCTCACCAAACCTGATAACATTGGAATGGTTGAATGGAAGGCATTTGTGAAAAATCGACTTTTAAAAGGCTTCATTGTAAGTTTTCTTTTTCATAACAATTTTATATACTTGTAACTTTTAATTAGAAGCTCATTTCTTTTCATAACAATTAAGATAAAGATTATAAATCCTTAATAAATGTTGACATTTCAAATGTTTACACTCAGGAAAAGAGTAACAAATTTAGAGATATGAGGGCAAAGCAAAATGTCTTACACACCATGAGTCGAAAAGGTTATGCATGTTTAGAAGAAGAAATGGTAAGTTTGACAACATAGGCAACATTTATTTGTAAAGTATTTTGATTTTGTTGCTTCTTATGTTGAACTATGTTTTATTGTTTCTTATTTTTTAATTTTTTTTAATAGAAAAATCAGAGCCCACTCCCAGATTCTATATCTAGAGTTGATGTTTGGATTAAAGGACATACAAGGAAGAAAGGAAAACCTGTGAATGAAGTGCTTCAGGCAGCAGTGGTATGAATTAGCTTAATATGTATATTTTGCATTATAATTGTGTATTAAATGATACTCAACCTGCTAACTTGGAGAAATTGTGTGAACTAATTTGTTGTTGGTTGTTTATGGAGGGTTGCTTGCTGCTCTCATAGTTGTAGAAATTATGTCATCCCTTGCCTTACTAAGTCACCAAACACCTATACAATATCTTTGTAATTGCTTATTTGTTACTTTATTTGTTGCCAATCTTGATATAGCATAGCATTGCATTATTTTTGGATATCACAATTTTTTTTAATAAAAAAATGTATGTATTGCATTATAATTTAATTTTTTAATAAATGTTATATATTGTAGAAAAAGGTTGAAGAACTTCACAAGCCTTCTACAGAAGAAGGCCCAATGTCTATCAAAGATGATGCAATTGTTCATGCGTTTGGTCCAGAACGCCGTGGTAGTGTACGAGGGCTTGGATTTGGAGCATTGCCATCGAAAGTTGATGCACAAGTGTACCAAAATCAAAATGTGAGAAAACTAAATCAACAAATGCTGCTTTTACAACAAGAACTCCAAGAGATGAGAGCTAAAATTTTAAAAGGAAAAAGGCAAAATGAGGTAAAAAGATTAAGAATGCGACAATATATGTTATATGTATTAATGTTTCATAAAACTTCTAAAAAAATTTAAATTAAAACTTGTAGGAACCAAGCGAAGATGCAACGGGTAAGAAACGTTCTCATGGAGAAACCCAATTAAAATTGCCTTAAATCATTTTAGGGAAAGTCTTTTTATGAAAAATAGCTTCATGTCAGTTTAGTTTAAAAATAAGATAATTGTGTTGATATGTGTTGAGTGCATAGGAATTTAACAAGATTTCAAGAAATCAATCTCTTTGACAATGAATCAAAATAAAGTTTGTTACATATATTTACATTTTCTAATATAACTTATTAGTCACTAATTCTTCTAACTATAACAGTATCTCATTAGTCACTAATTCTAACAAAATAAAATAAATCATATACATATATTATAATATAGAATAATATTTTAAGCTTTTGTAATATGTTGCTTTGTCTTCATAGATAGCAAGATTTTTATAGAAGGATATTTCACAAAATTTTTTAAAAAAATTAATTACAACTTGTAGGAGTCATGCAAAGGGACAAATGGCAAGCACTACTACAAAAACAAATAAAGATCACACTTTTTTTGTGTGATGTATGTTATTTAATCACACTTTTTAAGTTTTATTAAAGTGTGATATTTGGAAGTGTGATTAAAAGGGGTCATTTTTAATCACACATTTTAAGTGTGATTAATAACATTTAGATCACACCTTTTAAGTGTAATTAAAAATATTTAGATCACACTTTTTAAGTGTGATTAATAATATTTAGATGACACCTTTTAAGTGTGATTAAAAATATTTAGACCACACCTTTTAAGTGTGATTAATAACATTTAGATCAAACAGTGAAAAAAAAAAATATTACACTCACTAGCTTCTCATTTACTCTTGTAGAGATTCGAACCATCAACCCTCTCACACCATAAACCTTATACAACACACTCTTTTCACTACACCTCTATAACACCATATGATTATACATGCAACATATATTATTTATATAGTACATAGACCCATATTAATATAAAAGTATATATATAAAGATAATTATTTTTTATTGAACATAATTTATGCAAAAATAAATTATTTACTAGAAAAAAAAAGAGATCACTTTTGGCAACTAAACATAATTTTAGTCGCCAATTCTATACTTTTGGCTACTAATTATTTTTTAGTCGTTAAAAAATTTAATTCCCGGGGTAAAATTACCACTTTTGGCGACTAAACTTCTTTTTAGTCGCCAAAAAGCCTCATTTTTGGCTACTAAACATCTTTTTAGTCGCCCAATGCCTCAGTTTTGGCTACTAAATTTTTTTTAGTCGCCAAAAAATCTCACTTTTGGTTACTAAAATTTTTTTAGTCGGTAAATGCCTCACTTTTGGCGACCAAACATCTTTTTAGTCACCCAATACCTCACTTTTCGCTACTAATTTTTTTTTAGTCGCTAAAAAGCCTTACTTTTTTGGCTACTAAAATTTTTTTAGTCGGTAAAAGCCATATATGGGCAACCAAACAGATTTTTAGTCTCCAAAACCTATACTTTTGGCTACTAAATTTTTTTAGTCTCCAAAAATCTTTACTTTTGGCTACTAATACTTTTTTAGTCGCCAAAACCTATACTTTTAGCGACCAAATGTGCTTTTTTAGTCGCCAAAGATGCTTTTTCTTGTAGTGGAGTGTGATTAAATATATATATATATATAATTACACTTATTTAAAAAGTGTGATTAAAAAATAGTAATGTATACATAATCACACTTTAATTAGAAGATGTGATTAAAGAATATATAAATAATCACACTTTAATTAGAATGCGTGATTAAAAATATATATATATATATATATAATCACACTTATTTAAAAAGTGTGATTAAAAAGTAGTAGTGTATATATAATCACACTTTAATTAGAAGGTGTGATTAAAAAATATAAAATAATCACACTTTAATTAGAATGTGTGATTAAAAAATATATAAAATCACACTTATTTAAAAAGTGTGATTAAAAAGTAGTAGTGTATATATAATCATACTTTAATTAGAATGTGTGATTAAAAAAATATATATATAATCACACTTAATTGAAAAGTGACATAAAAAATGAATATTATCACACTCAATCAAATTAAGTGTGATTAAAATATCAATCTAATTTTTTTTATCACACTTCCAATAAAAGTGAGATATTTTTTTTTGTCAAAGTGTAATCTTTAACTATTTTTGTAGTAGTGAAGAAACATTCTCATAGAGAAATGCAGGTAAACTTGCACATTTCTCATGCTTGTACTTTTGCTTGCTTCACTTTCTACTCAAGCTTTTGTCATTTTTCCATATGGATCCCATCATCTATTAAATTTGAGTAAGCAAATACTTACCATTGTATTACAATTTTTTTAGGGTAAGGAAAACAGTGCAAGTGGTGAACATAGGGTGCACAAAGGTGGTGAACATAGGATGCACTCACAAGAAAATATTTGGGTAAATTTTGTATGGCATTAGTACTTACCTAAATTTTTGTTATGTTTGTACTTTTGTTTTCTTGCTTCTACTCAAGAGTTTTCGTCAATTTTGCATATGGATCCTACATCATCTACTAAATTTTTGAGTAAACAAATACTTCTTACCATTGTATTACAATTTTTTTAGGGTAAGGAAAACAGTGCAAGTAGTGAACATAGGGTGAACAAAGGTGGTGAACATAGGATGCACTTGCAAGAAAATATTTGGGTAAATTTTGTATGGCATTATTACTTACATAAATTTTTGTTGTGTTTATACTTTTGTTTGCTGCTTTTACTCAAGAGTTTTTGTCAATTTTCTACATGGATCCCACATCATCTACTAAATTTTTGAGTAAACAAATATAACTTGATGTTGTATTAAAAAAAATTTAGGGTGACGAAAATAGCGAAGGCAGTGAAAATGAAGACATTTGGGTAAATTTTCTATGGCATTATTAATTACCTTAATTTTGTCTTTAATTCATTAGCTTATTTTATGTTTGCTTTCATGATAGTTGCATGATGAGAATGAAACTGGAAATGGTGGATCTAACTTGGACAATTCCAAATGCAAATTATTGAATTGGGATGGGACAAAGGTGGTGGTTGCAGAAGGCACAATTGCATCAATAGATTCTAAACAATTGGTACATCACGTGCCTCTTGGCCCTGAGTGTTGGAAAGTGTGGGTTAATCATGTCAAAGTCAATACGCCATTGTTTCACCCTAATCGTGAGATGTTTGTGCTATGCTATTGGAAGCACTGTTGCTTGGCCAAACCATTTCATCAACTTTGATTTTGAGTAGAAATTCTAATATCTATGGATAGTTTTTTATATGACTTTGATGCTTTTGGATATAGTTTTGGATAGTTTAGAAACTCTAACATCTTTGGATAGTTTTGGATTTTGTTTAGAAACTTGTGTATGACATAATTTTTGGATGGTTTAGAACTTTTTGGACAATTAGAAGTTAAGGATAGTTCTTTTTGGGTGGTTTTGAATTAAGGTTAGTTTTTGGATGTTTGGAATGTATAGACAATTGTTGAATGTTCATAACTTATATATGGGTATAGTTTCTTTTTGATGGTTGAAACAAAATTTTGGTTGTTGATTGATGCTTGTTTGTAATATTTGTTAGATTGTACAAAATTGGTCAAATAGAACTTGCTGAATTTAATTTTTTTTTTTTTTCCATATTCTACGGTAGGCATAATAAGTCGTTGTATTACATATTTTACAGCGCGCAACCAACGTCGTTATTTGTCTCACCAATTAACGGCGTGCAAAAATAGTCGTAGAAAAAGTAACAAACGATGCACAAAATCTGCCGTTAAATAGTTTTTAACGGTGTATTATAGCATGTCGTAGAAAAAGTAACAACGACGCACAAAATCTGTCGTTAAATAGTTTTTAACGGCGTACGATGTATGTCGTTGAAAATGAAACAACGATGTACATAATCTATCGTTAAATAGTTTTTAACGGCGTACGAAGTATGTCGTTGAAAATGAATGACTTTCCATGACTGGTCATAATATGGCGCGCGCTGCACGTCGTAGAAGGGTTTTTACGGCGTGCATTGCGCGCCGTAAAAACCCTTTTTTGTTGTAGTGGTCCTACAATAAAAACACGTAATCTGAACACCAAATCCAAATTGAACTCCTTAGTTCCAGAAGTTTCTTCTTCATTTTAGACTATCTTCTTCAACTTGAACTTTGCAGCCTCCAAATATACAGTGATGAAACTTTATGAATTCTCCAAAAGCATCTAGTTTCTTCTTCTTTTTTTCAAATTCAAATTGAATTCCTCTTCTTCAATCTGGATTTCTTTGGAACCTTATTTTCCAAACTCAAATTGAGTTTGATTTCCAACAAATTTAGAAGACTTGATATTCTTTTTGAGAAATTACATTTTAAGTGGAATAGTGAAGAAATATTTTCATTTTATTAGTGGTGCAAGTCTCCTGTGTGTATAGGATGAAAGTCCAATCCTATGTTTAGTGAAAGTTGCAACATAAAATATTCTTATTTGTAGTACAAGTATTTTGTGACCGTCCATCTATTTATAATTTCTCAATTCATTTTTATGTTGAAAGCATACATAGCTTAGGATAAATCTTCTATATCTATATTATATATTAATCAAAACGTATTTTTCGTCTGAAAGAATCTGTAGAAATTAAACATTAATCTAAATTTTTTCTTTTAAAAAAATAAATGTGAAGAAATACACATAGTATAGAAATTTTAGCCCATCTAATTTTTTATAATTTAAAATTTTAAAAATCTTAATATAAAAAGTCAAGAAAAAAAATTAGCCATATCTAACCTATCATACGTAACCCATATATAATTTAAAATTTTAAAATTTTTAAAAAGAAATTTTAAATGTAACTTTAGAATGTGTATTTTTATGCTGCGTCTAATAATATATGCAAAAGAGAATCATCAATATAGTGTAATCAATTATTATAGTCAACTCAATCAAATTTACATAAACATAGAATCTTACATTTTGTGTAGAAAATAAGGAAAGAAGGGGAGAGAGATGGGGAGTAAATTGCAAATGGTCAAGAAGAAAAAATATAGGAAAAGAATAGGAAAAAAGATAAAAGAGAGGAAGGTGCTAGGAAAGTGCTTAAATTTCTTTAGGCGGGGAAATTATTTTTGGTTAAATAAATTCAACCGTTAATCTTATAGATGGATTGATTTGAATATCCTTCCAACCAATTGTTAGAGTGAGATATTTTAAAAAATAAAGCTGTTTTATTATATAGATTTGAGACAAAGAGACAATATATATATATATATATATATATATATAGAAAGAGAATATTTAGTCTCATTCTCACCCAAGAAAATTCAAAAAAAAAAAAAAAAACCCATTAAAATAGTATGAAGGTTCATCGAGTTGATGAGTCGGGCTAAAAGTTACCATCATATACTTTTTGTAGATACATTAGAGATTATAGCATGCAAAGGAAAGTCTTGCCACGTAACATTTGAACCCTTGACCTTTTAATAAAATGTAGGAATTTTGTATAACCAAAACTAATCTCAATTCATTTGCCATCCACTACAAGAAAATACATTTTTGGCGATGATTTTTGCCGACTAAAAATATTTTGGTCGTCAAAAGTTGTGGAATTGGCGACCAAAAATTATGTTAGTTGGCAAAAGTATAATATTTAGCTACTAAATTTTTTTAGTCGGGGTATATTGATTATTGGAGACTAAAAAAAAATTTAGTCGCTAAAAATGTCACAATTGGCAACTAAAAAAAATTTAGTCGCTAAATTTGCCACAATTGTCGACTAAAAAAATATTTTAGCCGCTGTATAATTAGTTTTGGCTACTAAAATTATTTAGTCAATAAATGAAAAACAAAATTTAACTTTTTATTTTTTGCAACCAAAAGTTTGGTTGCCAAATATTTATTTTTAGCGACTGAAAAATATTTTAGTCGTTGTATAGATAGTTTTGACAACTAAAATTATTTAGTCATCGAATCAAAAACAAAAATTTATTTTTTATCTTTGGTGACCAAAAGTTTAGTCGGCAAAAATTTAATTTTAGTGACTAAAAAATATTTCAGTCTCTGTATAGATAGTTTTGGCAACTAAAATTATTTAGTCGCTGAATGAAAAATAAAAATTTACTTTTTATCTTTGGCAGCCAAAAGTTTGGTCGTCAGAAATTTATTTTCAGCGACTAAATAAATATTTTGGTCGCTGTATAGTTACTTTTGGCTACTAAAACACATTTAGTCGGCAATAAAACTCAATTTTTTTTGGTGGGAACACATACCACCCAATTTGAGTTTATGTTTATGTTTAATTTATTATTATTATTATTATTATTATTATTATTATTATTATTATTATTATTATTATTTATTAGTATTATTATTTTATTTTTTGTTATTATCATTTTGGAGGGATTTTTAAATTAATTTGGTGAGGAACTCTGGAGGGATTTCAAACACACTAAAATGAGTTAGGCCATCTCCAACGGTGCATCAAATTGTGCATCAGATTTGAAATTTGATGAAAAAGTCACTTTTTCTCCCTCCAATGGTTTCACCAAACTGATATCAAATTGAGAATTAAGCAAAAATTTCACCAAACTGAGAATGCGTTGGGTCTTTCACCAAAACACTATTCATTATCGTTGCATTTTCACTACCGGATGAACCACCGGATGGCCAATTTTGCGCAAAATTTTGTATAGATTTTACACTGGGAGGTCACCCTCAAGCTTGAAAATTCAATTACAGAATTGTACAGATTTTGCTCTTTTCGGTCGACCAGCCGGTCGTCCCCCCGGACGTTCGGTACGTTTTGATGAAAGCTACAGTACACCGTTGGAGTGATTGATATCAGATTGAGCCAAATGCCTTTTTTTTACTAAAATTTGGTGAAAATTTTGTTCAATCGTTGGAGATACTCTTAGGGCTTAAAAACGTCTGTCTCTCTCACTCTGTGACTCTCTCCCTCTCTTTCGATTCTCTCACGCCTCTGTCTCTCTCATTCCATTACTCTCTCTCTCTCTCTCTCTCTCTCTCTTTCTCTCTCTCTCACGCCGATTGCCTTCCTCCTGATATTGAATCTCTATCGCTTTGTTTCTATCGCCGTTGGGTAAGGAGCATCACCGCTATCAAACACCACCGTCGATCCACTATTGGAGCATTACCCTAGTATGTCCTCTCTATTTTGCTTCTCTCTGTCTCTCTTTCTGCCTCTCTTTCCCTAATATCTGTCTCTCTCACTCTGTGACTCTCTCTATTTTTGTTCCCTCTTTGACTAAAGTAATTTTGTTCTACAATGTCTCACCCACCAGGGCCTTTACCATCCCCATTTTCTGGAGCATCTTCAACTCTTCCTAAAAACAATTTGAGGTATAAATCCCTCTCTTTCTATAAAATGATTCAAGGAATATGTAATTTCTTGTTTTTCTCTTTTTGGGTTGTGAAAGCCTGAAATTCATAACACTTAAATTTCATCTTATAGTTTCATTTTATACTTAATTTATGCTGGTAGCGCCCGATAAAGATTCTTGAAGCTGCCTTGCTTAACTTTGTTTTGTTTTTGTTTTTTTTTTTGTTTGTTTGTTGTTTGTTTGTTTTGTTTTGTTTTTTCTTCTAGAATTAATACAAATTTTTGGTTTCCTGCTATTATACTTAGATTTAGTAGATGAGGACCATATCATCTGTCTTAATTGTAAAAATTTCTACATCTAAAACAATTGATTCCTGATTTTCAGGATTGTCTCAAGTATAATTTTCTTGACAAATTGCATTTATTTTGTTTCAGTTTTTTATAATATTAAATGGTGACAGACACCACATAAATGCCTCGGTGGTCTTTGACTGAAGGTAAAAATGATGCATACTGAAACCTTGACAGTTGAAGTAAACATTTTGTTGAGTTGATTATAAAATTTTTAAAAGGGCTAAATCATGCTAAAGGAATAAACTCTCTTTCACCTCAAGACAAGAGTATTTCCAATGGAATTTGCTTTGTTTTTCTCTGTTTATGTTCTACGAATGCAAATTTATCACAGCTATTCAGAAAGCTCAAACTTCATGGTATCCTCTCTACTTGGATAGAAAAGAAAATGACCACCCTATTCAATGGCAAATTTAATTTTTGTGCATGCTTATGATAAACATACTATGTGGTAATTTGTATGGCTTTAAGATATGTGTAGGGGTATTTTGCGTTTACATAGTAATTTTTTTTTTTTTGTATATATTTGGGTTTCACTGAGGCATAAATTATTTTGACAAGTCTAATTCATTTAATATTGAAAGCATTAACTTTTCTGTTTTTGAGAAATGAAATCCAAAAATGTGTGCACTACAATTATCTGGCTTGGCTTTTTTGCTGCTATTTACATGTTTCTAAGTTTCTTTTAAATATTCATTGTTAACAGTCACCAATTTGTAAGTTTTTCATACGATTAATTGGCAGCATCAGGACTTTGATCTTATTTTACTTGTAATGGAGAAGATTATAGCTATTTGTGTATGTGTAAGCATATTGGTGTACCGATTTTTTTTTTCCTGGGCATATCATGTGTGATCTGTCTTATTGTATTTCATCTTGTGTTTACTTAGGCATGTGGAATGAAGTTAAAGGGGAAAAAAATGAAAGCAAATGTTATCTATCATTTTCATAAATTATTTGTTGTCTGAAAGTGCTTCGTTGTAGCAGGGGCTGCTGAGATTGAGTAGCCATGAGCATTAATTCATAGTGTTTCACGATATTGTTTTGAGCTATAACTGGAAACCTTGTTTATTGCATTTGAACAAAGCTCATCTTTGAAGCCCCCTTAGTAATAATGAAAATCGCTTTAGAAAGTTCTAAGTTAATAATTTGGTAGCCAATAATTTGACTTCAATATTAGGTTGGCAACCTAGTTGATGTGGTCTAAGTTATTGGATTGGTGGGGAATTAAGTGGGTGATGCCAGGATCTCTTAGTGGAATGATAAAGTGGTGGTCTGGTTACAAATTCAAGAATCTGGAAGAAAAAAGCCTGAAAGCTTTACTGTTGGCAGGCCTGTGGTCTTTATGGAAGCATATGAATGATTGTAAATTCAATGATATTCATCCTAACCTGGAGGAAGTTACTAAGCTAATTAAAGTAGAGTTGCTTTGTGGGTTAAGTGTAGTTCAGTTATACTTCATTATTCTATTCGGACTCTGTGAACAACTTACCTCAGATTAGATCATCTACCATGGTTGTCTGCTTTTGATTGTTTCATGGGCTACTGCTGGTGTTCATTCTTGGCCTATTGGTTTGAAGCTAATTAAAGTAGAGTTTCATGGGCTTCTGCTACCAACTTATTGGCTTGAAGATACACATTTGGTGCGAACCTAGTTGGGATCAGGTAGCTCACTATGATGCTTTTGCTCTTATCTTCCCTTTATCCAAACTTGTCAGAGCAAGCAGTGCATTGATAGAACGCACGGTTAGAGATTTAGACAAAAAAAGTGAGGAAAAGGTGAAAACGGGCCGTTTGTTTGGGGGAAAAAATTAGAAACAGCCCCAAACAGCCTCAATATCATAATGGTCATCTCAGTATTATTAAAGGCGATAGGCGCACCAAGGCGCCACGGTCTCTTGGGGCCTAGGCTCAAGGCGTAAGGCGACGCGCAGACTTTACCGAAGTGAGGCGTATCTTGTACGGAAAAAAAAAAATTTAATATAAGTAAATAATTTAGGGTTCAATATGAACAAAATGAAATGTTAAACATTTAATGTTTTTTCGAGATTAGGAATTAGAGCTAATTTTTCTTCTATGATTTGGGGTTAAACGCTCATTGTATTGGCATCTGTAATAAGAGTAGGGATTTTTTGTAGCTTCACCATATTAAATGAAAGGTTAGATTTTAAATAAAACCAATTAAAGCAACAATAAAAAATATATATAAAAAAAAGCCCTCAAGACTCAAGCCTTGGGCTAATCAGGCGCCTTATCACAGTTGTCTGGCCTGAAACACTACAAGGCACAAACCTTAGGCTTGGACGGGACTTGGGCCTAGGTGCATGCCTAGGGGTGCCTTATCAAAGTCACCTGGCCTGGAACACTACAAGGCGCAAATCTTGAGCCTGGATGGGACTTGGGCCTAGGCGGACGCTTAGGCGCGCCTTTAATAACACGGGTCATTTAGTCTTAGATTAAACAAACTTGTAAGAGCAAGTGGTGCATTGATATTGATAGAATTTTAATGTTGATTGGATGTATACATATAAATGTTGTCTATTTACAAAATGGTATTGGTAGTCCTTTAATTTGTTCATGTTTTCTTTACTTTCCATGGACTTTTTTCATTTTTTGTCTAATTTTACAATTCAAGTAATGTGCAAATATTTTCATAAAAAAATTACCTTACATTATTTTTGTTTTTCTTTTGTACAGATGGATGAACTCGTGTACGAAGCTGAATTGTACAGGATTAGTTGGCACTTGTTACATTTTTTGAAGGATTATACATTTTTTGATAGATGTGTATGGAAAATATTTGGGTAGACTATTAGTTATATTTTTGGATAGATGCATATGGATAAAAATTTGAAACATAATAACAACTACTTGTTATGTTTTAAATTTTCATACTAGATGGATGTGAATTAGATGATTATATAGATTACATAGATTTTTTAATTGGACGATTATGTAGTTTAGAATTACTTGTGGATGAAAACTTATAATGGTTGATGACTTTAATTAAACAGGTTAAGTATTGGCTGATTTATGTATTTTGTTGGATGTTCATGATTTAGTTGATTTTGTTGGTTTGAATGATTTTTGCAAATTATAAGTTATATTGAATGGTTTGGATGGATTATTATATATCATACAGGTCAAATGAAATTCTTTTTATATTTTATTTCTATTTTGATAAACAAAAAGAATTAAATTGGCGATCAAAATTTGGTTTGGTTTTTCTTTTTTTGGCGACTAAATGATTAGTTGGTGTTTCACTATTCACATTTGGCAACCAAAATGTTGGCAAGCGAAAGGATACATTTGGCGACTAAATAATTAGTCGGTAAAATTATTAATTTTGGCAACCAAAGTGTTTGGTCGCGAATAGGTCTGTCGCCGACTAAAGTTTTAGTCGTGCAAACATTACTTTTGGCGACTAACATGTTTAGTCGTGGAATGTGACAATTGGCGACTAAGATATTTGGTCAGGAATATGTCATTTTTTGCGGCTAAATTGTTTTAGCAACTAAATGAATTAGTCGCAGTAATGATATATTTAGCGACCAAAAATTTAGTCGGCAAATCCAACTTTTTCCCTGACTAACAAAAGTTTTGGTCGCTAATTACTTTTGCCAACCCTCAATTGGCGACCAAAGTGGCGACCAAAAAAATTGGTCGCGGAGAACTTTTGCCGACTAAAAATGGACTTTTGCCGACCAAATTTTTAGTCGGCAAAAGTGCTATTTCCTATAGTGATCTTAGTTATTCCTTCCGTCTCAAAATATTAGTCCCTTATTTTATTTTTTATTGTCCTAAAATATTAGTCATTTTTCAAAAATTAAAGACTCAAATACTATAAATTTCCTATTTTGCCATTCTTTTAAATTTATTAACAATACAAAAAGTACACTTATAACAATTGATATCCTCAAAAAAATGTACTATCAAAAAATAATTTTGAAAAACTAATATTTTTAAAGTACAATAGTTATACTATAATAAAAAATTTAAATTTTCTATAAAAAAAAAAACTGATTTTAACACAAATTTGCTTGGTTAGAGTTTTCCAAAAAAACTTTTCAGAAAATTCTATTTTCTTGTTTTCCGTGTTTTTTTTTGTTTTTACTGAATTTTTTTTAATATTTAAGCATTTTTTTTTTATTTGTAGATATACCTAACATAAATATACCTAAAAAATAAAAAAAATTTGTGAAAAAAACCTTTTAAAAATTCACTAAATACCAAAAATATAAAAATATATATATATATATATATATATATATGAGAATTCAATACATTTTTTATATTTTTATGTATATTAAATTTTAAAAATATTTTTTCACAATTATTTTACTTTTTAGATACATCTAAATAAGGTGCATCTAAAAAAGTTTTTAAAAAATGTTTAAAATTTTAAAAAGTTCACTAAAAACAAAAAAACACTAAAACCAAAAAACTCAATTTTCAAAAAACTTAATCTAAAAAATTCAAACCAAACACATTGTTGTTTTAAACTCTCGTAATAAGAACTAAAATCCTTCCCCACTACTAACTTTCAGTGGTGCTACATGCACCAATTAGTGTACTAACTAGTGTACCAACACTAATTATGACATTATTATTGACCCCACTCATTAATCACATGAATAATGTTATATGTATCAATTAATGTACATACTAGTGTACCAACAGATTATATGGTATCATTTGTATGGTTTTTGGTATTTATAACTTGTATAATAAATATGGTTAATAATAATATCATAACACTAGTGTGTACACTAATTGGTGCATGTAGCACCACCGTAATCACATTACAAATACTAAAAATCTCTTAAATTATGTTACATTATCAATTGGTGCATTAGTTAGTATATAAATTGGTGTATATAGTATTATTCATTAACTTTAGTAAAAACTCTACTCCAACATTGATTACTCGAAAAACTATATGCCTCATGTCAGTACCTTTTATAGTACCTTTTTTTAGACTAGTTAATACATTAATTTATGATAAGTAATGTTATATGCACTAATTAGTGTATCAATTGATGATATAACATAATTTAAGATATTTTTGATATTTGTAATTTGTATAATGAGTGAAGTTAATAATAAGGTTATAACTATTGTTGGTACACTAGTTAATACACTAACTAATACACGTAATACCACTCTTTAATATATTAGAATGTATAATCCGTTATAATTCAATTTAACAGATAATTTTATTTGTTTATTTTTTAGCTTCAATCCAAAAGACAATTTCAAATTAGAAGCATTCTATGTTATCTTATAATTTCATCTTGAACATTGCTCCTGCTCGAATCACTAGAAGTACAAATTTAGCTTTGATACCATGTTGTAAATCAATAATGTTTCGTAGCTCGAAACATTTCGGCCCGAATGGCTCGACTACCCAAAACGACGTCGTTTTGGGTAGTTTTTTTTATTTCTTTATTTATTTATGTTGTCTCTGAATAGACAGAAGGAGAAGACAAAAGAAGAGAAGGACAAGACAAAGAGAAGGACAAGACAGAGGAGGGTGATTTGTTAGCTTTCCCAGATTTTTGATTTGGGTTTGATTTGGCTCTCTCTCTTTCTCTCTCTCTCTCTCTCTCTCTCTCTCTCTCTTCTTTACTCCAAAAGCCTCATCATTCTCCTTCTCCGATACCCACAATCCAGATCATCGTCGGAGTCTATGACGAGGCAAGGCAAGCTCCTTCTCTTCCCCCTCTGTTTTGGGTTTGATTGATTTTGTATGATTTGGTTTGTGACTTATTGGTTTTGATTTTGATTTTTGGGTTTGACTGATTTGGGTTTGATTTCTTTTCCCAAATTTTTGGGTTTGGTTTGTTAGCTTTCCCAGATTTTTGATTTGGGTTTGATTTGTTAGCTCTCCAATTGATTAATCGTAAACTAATCTTCAATGTTTTTTGCCAATCTGGGAGATGAACAACAATTTTGATTTGTTCAGAGAGTCTGGAGAGAGATGAAAATGTAGTGACTAGATTAGCTCTCTTTTAATGGAGAGAGATGAACAAATCTGTTGATCAACAGTTCTTTCAATAGAGACATGAACAAATCAATAGAGAGATGAACAACTAAAATATAGTGCCAATCTGGGAAAGCTCTCCAATTATCATCGTAAACTGTTGAATGAGAGAAAGAGATGAACAGAAAAAGGAGAAGAAGGAGAAGAAGGAGAAGACACAGAGGAAGGAGACAAAAGGAGAGAGAGGTTGAAAAGTGAAAAGTTGGGTCACTCGAGCCATGCAAAAATTGAGCTACGCAACATCACTGGTTGTAAATAATGCCATCTTTAGAAATTATTATTCTCTTGCTTAACAATTAATCTCACAAGTTTGATGCTTCAGACTCTAACTTAAAAGGTATCTTAAAATTAAGGTCTCGTTTGGGAAGTAGTAGTTTTAGCTTAGCCCCGTTTGTTTTCAGATGTAGAATGAAGGGGATTCATAGTGAGGGGATTAAGTAAAATTGTGTTTGTTTTGATGATATTTGTTAGTGTAGGAATTATTAAATTATTTTTATATAAAATAATAAAACAAATACAAAAAATACAAAAAATTAAACATTAATGTTAAAAAAAAATTCCCAATATGTAAAAAATAAAAAAATTTCTAATCCCCTCACTATTTTTCTACTACCACCTCAACCTCCACCTCTTCTATCCCAATCCCCCTTCCAACCTCCATTTTAATTCCCTCCTCCATCCTAATCCCTTCCCCAACTCTACAAACAAATACAACACTAAATAGCCCCACCTCCATCCTAATCCCATTCCATCATTTACACTCCAAAACAAACGGGGCCTTCAAAGTTAAAAAGTTACTAAAAAAATCAAAAAGCCTATAAACTATATCAAAAAGTTAAAGATTCTCTTTTATCTTTATTTTTTACACATCTTTTCGTAAAAAATTAAAAAGTCATTCCAAATATATAAATTTTTTTATCTCATATTTTAGCTAAAAAACCAAAAAATTACTAAAATAGCCTATTCTCAAACAAGACCTAAGTGTTATACATTGGCTTCGTTTGGGAAATGGGTTGACTTTTTGGCTTTTTGATTTTTTGGGCTATTTTAGGCTGGGGCTAAAAAGTCTAGTTTGGGATAGGCTTTTTGACTTTTTAAACTTTTTGGCTATTTGATGAGGTGTCCATATGTGATATTACTAAACTACCCCTGGTTCCAAACTTTGTTATAACAGTGCCGCTGAGCGCGACACGTCACCTTCACCTTTTTACTCTTTTTTTATTTTTATTTATTTTTATTTTTTATATCATGGATACGGCTGTGCTATGGAATTGTTAAAATGACGTGGGAAATAAATATATCTTCTTTTTTGGTCATTTAAATATTTGTTTATTTTATTACATTAATTTGTTTATTTATTTTTTTTGCAAATGGTTTTTTTTATTTTTTTACATTTTTGTAAAATGATAAAAAGTGCAGTTTTATTTTATTGTCCTGTGTATTTAAAAAAATAATAATTTCTTTTTTTTTTTGGAAAATGTTTTCTCATTTGTTTGCATTTTATGTGACGTGGAAACTGTTAATTTTGCTTATATTTTATTGTCCTCTTTTTCTTTTTCTTTTTTAATTTGTTTTTTTTTTTTTGCGAAAACGCTTTTCCATTTTTGTTGTTGACATGACGAGGAAACTGATATTTTCGATGTTAAAATGTATGTATTTTTTGCAGACGTTTTTTGGGGGTTCATTTTGTTTTTTATTTGGTTTCAAGTAGTATTTTTTTTGACCGAACAAGCCTTTTCATCTTTGTTTGTTTTTATGACGCAAGGCACGTAAACAATTGGAAGAAATTATTTCCCTTGTAAACACATACATATTGTACATGATAATATGCTTGCATATACCATATTCTGCGTGGATTAGCACTGTTAGAAGCCTAAGAATTTTACGTGGACTATTATATATTTCCTAACATTCCGTTATTACGCAGGTACACTAACTTGTCCCATATGCGAAGTCACACTAATGCCATATGCGGGTCCTCATCCCCAGCCATTAAACCATCCTCGTCATGTTCAACCTCAGGTATAGCATTTACTAGTGCCATAGCCTTTTCCTCGTTCACGATGGGCTTAACAGTTGTTGGATTGTCTGTATTGCAACATATATAATTATGTAACGCCATTGACGCACCTACTAACTGAACTTGCACATTTACAAAATCATACCGAGGCATGTCTCTAATAAACCCCCATCAATTTTTCCACGCGCCGAAAGTGCGTTCAACTACACTGTGTAAGGATGAGTGAACTTTGTTAAATAATTCCTTGGGGTTGTTTGCTGTCCTATTATGTTCACTAACGCAGAATTGTTGTTGGTGGTAACGGCTGCCTTTGAAAGGTGCTAGGTAACCTACCCGATTTGGATAGCTTGCATCAACAAGATAATATTTTCCTGCAAACAATACCATGAGTTATGACCCGAACCACCAAATTTTGTTCCAGTTTCAAGTAACCATGTTTTCCCAAAGATTATGTACCGCCATCGATTTTTCAATGCAACGTGTTACCTTCTTCAGGATGTGGAAATGAGACATTGTTATTTGTTACTATCTCATTGAACATGCGACTATCGTGCATACTTCCTTCCCATCCAAGCGAAACAAAGATGAAACACATGTCAAAATCTCACGCGGCCATGATATTTTGCGTGTGACAGTATTTCCTACCGAAATATGTTGCGGCATCAGGCCCCGTAACCCGTGCAGTAACATGTGTTCCGTCTATTGCTCCGATACAGTCCTGCCAACAACCTAATTGCATTGTTAATCCACCGGATACATGTAATGGCTATTTTTCGTACGTCACGTCCAACGGAAAAAAAAAAAAATTACTTGAAGGCATACATAATTAACAAAGTAAGGTCTGAAAATAAAACCTTCAACAGTAGGTATTTCCGTTTAGACCGCACATATGGATGTATATTATGATGACTATGTGGGCCGACAATGTACAACAGTGAACTCCTTCATCACCGTTAGTACAGTATGCACGTGTCGGGACACAGTCTCCCTTGAATGTTGGAACCGCTCTTGGATTTCCCGATTTTGAAACCCCCTCAACACGTGGATAAACATCGCAATGCTTTCTTCAACAGCTAAGCCATGTGGACGTTGCGCTATGTGTAACCCAAAATCAGTTACTAATGTGTGACACAAAGCTACAAAAACTTCATTCGACATGCACACATTTTCCTCAAATCGATCCACGTGGCCCGCATATAGTTTAGTTATCCATGCATGCCCAGTCAAAATTGAAGTGCGACATGGCGTTTTAGCCATGTGCTTTTCGTACCACTCTTGCACATATTGGCATGCTTGTACAAATGTCCAGTTGTTTTGTTGTTGCAGCTGTATGGCCATTTGGTTAAGCATTTCCTTTATTTCCTGATTGTTACTTCCATCCCTGGGATCCATCACGTCGATTGAAGCGAAACCTACAAAAATGTGACGTTTAAATCAATGTACACGTGATGCACTAACTAAAAGGTAATACCAGTATGCAAAAAAAAAAAAAGACTGACAGCGTTGGAATTAAACCAATTGCGTCGCAATGGAATACTTGACGCCTAACAATAACGTACCACCACATGTAAAAATATGAAGTACACACACTGTGAACCCGGTGGTAATTGTTAATACACAAACCGATCAACCATCTATTGCATTACCAACACAAGCATACATTAACATAACAATAACATATCAATAAATAAGCAAAAACGAATAAATAACCAAGCAACATAGGGCAACCCCCCATTGCGCATGTATTTCCCAAAGAAAAAAAAAATAATCACAGTCATCTGGCTCCATAAAAAAAAAAAACACAGAAGCATCGTACAAAGTCGGCGAAGAACATAGTCAAATATGCAAGTAATTCTTCACCAAACCAAGGAAAAATAAAATAAAATAAATAACCATCATGCAAGAACCATGCACAACCATCCTGTTTTAGTACAAGTCCAACATTAACGTAACTAAAGCAAGCTAAGGGAACATATGCACCAGCATCACACCGATACATCACATCCGACGAGCCCCGAACAGGTTCGCAAACGGTGCCGCCGCACTACACTGGAGCTGTTTCTGTGTCAGTCAGCCTACAATGTGGTCGTCATCAGGCTGGCACATCATCACCTCCCAATAATCTACATTATCCATAAGTGTCGATACAAAATGGAATAGTTGCGTACCGAGAAGGGCAGGAATGTTCCTCAGCCATTGCATGCATTCAGAAATTGTGTAAAGTGATTTGTTCCCTGTTAGGTGCCTGATCGTAACTTGCTGATTCTGGGTACGGACCACATTTGTTAAATTGTTCATGCTCTCTATAATAATTGATGCTCCACTTGTTACCTTCTTCGACTTTGAAGCACTTGTTGATGGAGTCCATTTCCTTTTTTCGTTAACAGTCGAAACAGGTTCAAGTGAAGAATCTGAATCCACGTCCTTTGCTCGTGCGGGTATCGGATTAACAAAGGGCTGGGATCCCAAACTGTGCACAGAATCGGATGAGAGATCGACAGTTTCAGCAACTTTCTCTCCCGGAGTCCAATGGTGCTTACCAGTAGCTGATGCCCCTGTAAATACCGTCTCCATCAACTCGCGACGTTCCAACGTTTTTTTCCTGAACTTGCCACACACCTTGTCTGTCTGCAAAATTGGAGAGTGAAAAAAAAAAAGCAACATGTTACATACGATATAAAGTAATGTTTACTAACAATAAAAATGGGAACATATATATGTAACAGGGAAACATGTAACGAAACAAACAAACGGAAATTATTTTGTACTTACTGATTCCATCTTGTCCCACCACTCCTCAGGCGCCTGAAACATACCAGCTGCGATGTCAAAGCCAATCCCTGACACTTCTCTGCTTGCATCCATCAACTTCCTCCATGCATTCCACTCTTTTTTCAAACTCATGTATTTATTTTTCAACTGTTTGAGGCTATGTTTTCTTCCTGTTTTTCGCTCAAATTTCCTTGCTAACGACTTGTACCCTGCTTGGCTTAAGACAAGGAATGGCCGATTCCCTTTTGTAATCTCATTTGCAATCAGCTGCAAGAAAAGTCGGATTGACTCACTATCCCATGAGGCCTTGTGGTTTAAATGCCTCTGTGTCTCTTCCACACTACTTGAATGCTCTGGGGCAATGCCTTTGTTTTTCGTTTGGGTACGCGGAGAAGTACGTATGGAAGCCATTACCAACAACCACGGAACTAAGGCAACAAATTTACAGTTCGAAAATTATCACCATCACAAATTTAATTGTTACAAACAAACATATAAGCCCATAGCAAAATCATTTAATTTGGTTGCCACATGCACCATGTATGACAATAAAAAATAAACAGAAAAATGGGATGCAACATTTGACAGTATATAACCATTGCACATTAAATAACATTGCAATATACTACAAAACTAAGTAACTGCACAAGCAACACATCATTTGCAATATTTATGGTAGTGATTAATATGTCTATCCCGAACTACTGGATGAACGCAAGGCCAAAATAAAAGTCATAATAGTCAACTTACTAACAACATCCAAAGTTTCCTTACATGTGCAACAACAAAATGACAACGACAATGCATAGCACATAGACAATGGTTTTAAGGAGACGCAATGACTGTTGCAAGTGTATGACATCATCTCGCAATTGCCTGACAGCGTCGTGTACGGGTGATGCATAGTCGGTGCTCTGTCGCCTTGGTTCTTCGCACCAACCAATTCAACTGGCACAGGGCTGAGGAGTGAAAATGACGAAGCTATTAGTCAATTGCTTCGGCATGAAATGCATTTATGACCTTACAATGAGTTGGCGACTCACCACAGGGCGGGGACATGCAAAGTGCGCATGGCCTGGATTTTTGGTCGACCTGGACATCCTCACAACACAGTGGCCATAGCCACAGGCACACAGCCGACGTGGCCATGTACTGGAAGTTGCAGTTGAGGTGAACGAAGCCATGCTATATTTTCTGACCAATTGAAAAAGTTATGATAACATGTAGGCGCCACATTATTTATAGTTCAGTAAATTGTTATGTATGAATGGATGAATGTCCCCTTTTGTAATTTAAAAATGGGGTTATGCAACAGGGAAAATATGTCTGATAAATATGTCTCATGCACTGAAATTCTTTTTTTTACATTTCTGATAAATATGTCAATGAAAACAAAATTCGATTATTTTCTGACATATGCAATCTCATGCTCCAAATGGGTTTATTTGGAGTTAATTCTTATTTGCAAGTTTACATTCATTTCACAACAGTTTATAACAGTGTAGTTGAATTTCCAAAGATTTTATAATAATAGCTTAATAACAATGTAATAAAAATTAAAGTTGAATAACCACAAAAAAAAAAAAAATCTCAGATTCATGAAGATGGATTTTATGAAGACAGATGGAGAAATTCTCAGATTTATGAAGACAAAATCAGACAAAAATTCAGATTTCAAATTATTATGAAGACAAAAATTCAGATCTCAGATTTCAGATTTCAAATTTTAGAAAAAATCAGATTAGAAATTCCAGATTTTAGAAAAAAATTTCAAAAAAAATCAAAAATTTAGATTTCATATTTCAGAAAAATTAGATTTCATAAATTCAGATTTCAGATTATACACAACAATTAGATTTATGAAGACAGAAATTCAGATTTCAGATTTTAGAAAAAATCAGATTAGAAATTCCAGATTTCAGAAAAAATTAGCAGAAAAAAAATCAGAAAATCAGATTTTAGAAAAATCATATTTCATAAATTCAGATTTCAGATTTTAGATTTCATATTATGCACAACAATCAGATTTATGAAGACAGAAATTCAGATTTCAGGAAAAAATTGCCTTCCCTAATTGGCCGACTGCAATATGCAAAGAATACCTCAAATAATCGTTAAAAAAAATGTGTTTTCCACCACTAATCGGCCGTGACAACTAGTTTCCACGACTAAGTGTCCATCGGAGTGAGGTATTGCCGTGAGTGCCAGAGATATAACAGTGGGTTTCCCATTGTGCAAACAGAAATGAACAAAATGTGCAACAAATAATTGGAGGAAAATTTTGAAGAAGCAGCGACAACAACGGGTTTCAGAGATCAACCGACCAGATCGGGTTGAAGGACAGGCTATTACATAAACAAACCCCCCCCCAAAAAAAAAATTAAAAAAAAAGGGGAAAACCAACTATTACCTCAAAATCGGTCGTGTTTGAGAGACTGAGTTGCAGTATTGCCGCCGATGTGAACTCCAGTGGCGTTGGCCTGTCAGAAGGATCACTATTCTTCTTCTCCAAGCAGCACCGTTTAGATCGACTCCTTCGCTTCAGCGGCTGTGGGTGACCTAATTGGTGTGAAGTGTGTGTGTGTGTGTGTGTAGGGTTAGAGGCTGTGATGGTGTGAAACAAAGTGCCAAGGGTAGTTTGGTACTTTCACTCCGCCCTGTATGTAACTTACACCCATGAATCCATTTTGTCTGCTAGTGGCTAATTTAGCCTATTTTGGATGTAGTGGCTATTTCAGCCCGAAACTCCATTGCCAAACGAAGGCATTGTCTATAAGCCTATTATGAATTTCATTACTAGTAATATGAGATGTTGATACATATTCGTACCTTGAAACAGGTATAATCGTGACTTTAATATATATTCTCTAATCGGTCATGCTGGGTAGCTCGAAAGAGCTACCCCCTGAATCCCCCTAATTTTTGTTTTTGTTTTTTTTTTCAGAAATAGAGAAGGAGAAAAGAGGGAGGGAGGAGAAGAGGAGGAGGAGGAGGAGGAGGAGGAAGGAGGGGACTGGAGGGGGCCATCAGCAGAGGTGGGGCTGCGACGGCGGGGCTGGGCTGGGCTGCGGCGGGGGGGTTGGGCTGGGGGGCTGGGCTGGGCGACGATCGGCGGCTGGGCGGGGCGACGATCGGCGGCTCTCTCTCCCTCCCTCCCTCTGCTTCTCTCTCTCTCTCTCTCTCTCTCTCTCTTTCTCTCGTCTCTCTTCCCCTCTGCGTTTGAGCCTAAAATGGAAGAAAAAAGAAAAAAGAAAAAAAAAAAAATCCCCAAAACGACGTCGTTTTGGGAATTAGGGGGATTAGGGGGAGCCAAATTTGAGCTCTCAAACATTATTCTTCTCTAATATACACCATGACAAATGCATAATCCAATTATTAGAGAGGAGTATTATTCATTATGATCCAACTCAGTACTTGATTTTCTGAGTTTGTTCATCAAAATTAAAAGACATCATCTTCAAATAAAATGTGACTAACATGTTTATTTGAAGTAAATTTAATGTATATCCTTAAAATACACGTCAAGTAAATTTAAATAAATTATACATTCTCAATTAAACTCACTCTATGTAAAATGTACAATTTTTTGAAGTTTTTTAATGTATATTTTAAGGGTACATATTAACAAAATTCTTATTCTAAATACCAACGATACAAGAAATTGGTTTGATAGTCAAAACTTAAAACTTGAGATTATATTCTTTCCATGATCTCAAGTTCAAAACTTCTTTTTAAGTGCAAATAATTTTTGCAAATCAATCCATATGAAACTTTACTCCAGTTTTAATTCAACCATAGGCTAGTAAACTCTGAAATTAATCTTTAAATTAGTCTATCTATTGGACCAATTACTGAGTAATAAAAAACAAAAAATTAATGTGAGATAGTGCATCATGATGGTCATCTAGTTTTGAAGGAAGATCCACCTTCCTACTGAAATATCCATTAAGATTTGCGGCCGGAGGTGGGAGGGGCTCTTTATATTCATTGACTGTGATATTCAAAGGGAACTCTTTAAATTGATTTGATGACAACATTTATGAGCCAATTAAGCACACAGAGGGGGGAGAGAGAGGAGGAGGAGACTTTTCACAGTTGTCTCAATCACACTCAAGCCACTGCAAAGCGTCCTCCATGCAAAACATCATTTCTATCACATTTATGAACATTTATATGCATGCATAAAGAAATGAATGATTTCACTAAAATAATATATTTATAATTATTAAAGAGTTAGTTATCTAAAAATTTTGTTTATAAATGTTATGATAGTTCAAATCTTATTTAAGATTTTTTGAATCATAAGTTTTATGTACTAAAATTGAGAATATTATTCACCTTGCTTATTTCCACTTTTCAAAAAATATTTTTCAGAAAATTTTACTTTCTTATTTTTCGTGTTTTTTAGTTTTTACTTAATTTTTTTAATATTTTAAGTAATTTTTTTACTTTTTAGACACACCTAACATAAACACACCTAAAAAGTAAAAAAATCGTAAAAAAAATCTTTTAAAAATTCACTAAATACCAAAAATATAAAAAAAAATACAAGAATTCAGTACATTTTTTATATTTTTATGTATTTATTAATTTTTTAAAATATTTTTTCACAAATTTTTTACTTTTTAGATACATCTAAGTAAGGTGCATCTAAAAAAGTAAAAAAAAAATGTTTAAAATTTAAAAAATATTCACTAAAAACAAAATAACACAAAAACCAAAAAAGTCAATTTTCAAAAAATTTAATCCAAAAAACTCAAACCAAACGCACTGATTAATTTTTTTTAATTTTTAAAACTAAGAACATTATCAATTTTGCATAAGAATGTTTCAGATAATTGTTTTACTAACTGACAAAAAAAAAAAAAAACAAAGTATGAGATTAAACGTTTTTATCCTTCTATTTATTGGTTTGATTTAACTATTCAATAAAACCGAGAATATTAATATTTTTTTTCAGTTTTAAAACTGAGAACATTATTAATTTTTTTCATTTTTTTTTTTTTCAGTTTTGCACATCAATGTTCCGTAATCATGCTAATTTATAAACATAAAATTTTCAATTTTGCACAAATTTTTTTTTTTAAATTTTTTAAATTTTTCAAAAAAAAAAACAATGTTTGGTTTGGGTTTTCTAAAAACACTTTTCATAAAATTCTACTTTCTTATTTTCCGTATTATTTTGTTTTTACTAAATTTTTTTAATATTTTAAGCATTTTTTTTTTTAATTTTTAGACACACCTAACATAAATGCACTTAAAAAGTATAATTTTCTTTAAAAAAAATCTTTAAGAAATTTACTAAATACCAAAAATATAAAAAAATACAAAAATTCAATATATTTTTCGTATTTTTGTGTATTTATTAATTTTTTAAAATATTTTTTCACAAATATTTTACTTTTTAGATACATCTAAGTAAGGTACATCTAAAAAAGTAAAAAAATACTGAAAATTTTAAAAATATTTACTAAAAACAAAAAAATACGAAAAATAAAAAAACTCAATTTTCAAAAAATTAAATTCAGAAAACTGAAACTAAACACATTAGTTTTTTTTTTTTTTTTTTGCACATAATTGTTTTTTAGTTTTTTAATTTGAAAGTTGGTATTTTGAAATTTTGAAAATCAAAATAAATGTCAAATCATCATGTTCCTTTATAGATAATCATAAATGATGAACAATCATTATTTGAAAGGTAATTCCGACTATTAAAAATTTAATAGGACTTGAAGGTCCAAAAAATTTTAGTTAAGACTTAATGGAGTATAAGTTTATAAATTAAGACTTGTGTGTAAATACCCTATTATTAAATAATTTATTTTTTTTACATATGATCCCATAATATTAGCAATCCATGAGGACTTGGATTTGCTAATTCAATCCCATAATATTGGGGGAGAAATTGCCTTATTGCCCTATTTTACAAAAATAATAAAGTTATATTTTACATAATTTTATAAGATTAATCTCAATCAATTAATATCATTATACTAGTGCACAAATAAATAGAATTTATCTTATATCTCAAACTTAATATTAACAATAGTAATTGCTTCATTCAATCTCACCTATTAATAATTATATGCAACTCAGTCTAGCAAATAAACAAGGCCTAAAAAATTCATAAAATAAATTATTCAAATCATAAAAATAAGATTTGTGATGGTTCTATTGAATCAAATTATGAAGTAGAGAGAAATTACTCTTACATAATTCCTCAAAAAATGCTTAGCAGTTCTAATTGAGCACTTTTAATTCATTTCTAATGACATAGAATAGACTATGGGGTTGTTTGGTTTTTGAGTTGGGTTAAAAAAAAAAAAAAAAAAAAAAAAAATTAAAAATTAAAAAATCACAAAAAGTCAAAAATCACAAAAAGACAAAAAATTCATCATTCCAAAGCTAAAAATTCAATCAAAAATATTAAACTAATAAAAAAGCCTCAGACTAAAAAAATTTAAAAAATAAAAAAACGAAAGGCTATGCAAAGGGACTTACACTCCTCTCCATCTCTTCCTCTCTTCCATTTCAATTGGAGGTCATGTATTAAGAGATGTGTCTCCACTCTAATTTCTCATGTTAGGCTTTTCAACAGTAGTTTTACTGTTTAGGATGCTCTCTTTTTTTATTATCAATTTTGCCCTTCTTTAGCCTTCATTATATAGGTTAACCATTTAAGGCTTATTTTGTAATTTCACATCAATCTATTTGTCTTTTGTTATTTATAGAGACGTGTCAGTTTTCGTCGCGATGATATTGTGTGCTCTTTTGGAAAGTTGGTAAAAAATCAGTTTCTAGTTTTTTATCTATTTTGAGTCATATCACTTTTTACATAATTTATCCACAAAAAGATAAAATAAATTAAAAAAGTCAAAAAGTTAATTTTTTACCAATTTTCCAAAACACCCCTGTGTTATTTATTTTCAGAATTATTATATTTAGAGCTCGTTTGGAAAGGGAAGATTAGGATTTTTTGATTAAAATAGTCAAAAAAAAAAAATTGACTTTTTAATCCAATAAGATAAAACATCACATATAATCCATAATTATTACATTCATTCTTTCACAAAAAAGTCAAAAAAACTAAAAATTCTTTCTAAACGAGACTTTTTAGTTCCAGATTAAAATAATTAAAAAATCAATCCACTTCCGAAACGAACCCTTATTATATTTTGTTTTTAATCGTAGCCTTGTTTCATTACATTTGTAAGTCATTTTATTTAATAAAAAAATGTCACTAGGAATGTTTGGTTGTAATTTTAGATTTTAATTTATTTGATTTTTTTATTATTTATATTTGGGAGAAGAAGGGAAACTTTTTTTTTTCATCATTACATTATTATTATTATTATAACAGACTATTTAGACTAATTTATGTATATGTTGACTAATTTTGAAGCCTTTTTATCACTACCCTTTGAAGATTTTGTTAGGCGGCATTAAGGAAAAATCTCATAAACAAGAAATTGTAAAAATAATTATGAATTAATAGAATGCAGGTGAGATATATACCTAGTACAAGTAAAAATTGTGCAGAAATGATACATTTCTACTAGTGTACAGTTATAACTGATTGATTTATAATTTGCTTATTTGTCATTTATTTGATAATTTTTCTAAAATTCCTCCTCTATCAATTTGTGAGTGCTCTATCCATTCTCTATTCTCTATTATGTTAACTCAATAATATAAATATTGTGGCCTTGCAATCAGTGGCGGAGTCAGAAAATCAAATTAGAGGGGGCACTTATTAATTCTATTATTGAAAAATTTTATAAAAATATTTAACGCAAGTTTTTACGATTGATTTCAAGGAACATCAAAAAAAAATAATGTTATTTATAACTAGTGTATCATGGATAATATAAAAAAATATAGATATAAGTCTTAAAATAAATTATATAATGATAAAAAAAATTTATACAAAATTTGATTAAAAATTCAATATAATGGTAATATTACGTCATCATTAGTATGTGATATCACCAACTAATAGTAAATAAACACATAGAGAGTGAACCTCACATGTCAGATGTAACTAACAATACAATAAATTTCATATCTTTATAGTGAGATTAGTTATACTTGTATGTCAATAATAATGACATTACCATTACATTCAAAAAATTTCATAAAATTTTTATAGATGATATGGTTTATAATAGTGTCTTCATTTTCATTCAAAACAATCATTATTGTTCTCATAATTTTTAAAATGTCATTGACATTTCACTCTAATAATATTTTTGTAATTTTTTTTTATTTAAAATATTTTCTTTATATTTGCAACAAAACAGCAACAACAATAACGCTCAATCAATACACATTAATGTATGTTTGGGAGAAAAAAAATTAGGTACACACCTAACCTTTGACATAATATATAAAGTGGTGATCCCAAGACTTGAACCCATAATCTTAAAGTTATTAGGCAAAGTCTTAACCATTAAATCAATAATCACCCTCTTTCTTTATATTTGCCAAAAAAAAAAAAAAAATTCCAAAATTCAGGTGGGGCCGCCCCCCGCGCCCCGGGTGCCTCCGCCAGTGCTTGCAACTATAACATTATATTTGAATTTTAAATTTGTCAAGAGACAAGAATTAACAATAATAATAAAAAAAACTTTTGTATATAACTTTTATGCAGATAACCAAACAAAAATGAAAAAACAAAAAACAAAGACTTCTTTTCAATTTTCAAATCCAACCAAAAAATAATTTAACTTGTTTTACTTTATTTCTCATATATTTACCTTTAATTTTCTTTTCATCAAAAAATCCAAATTTAAATGTAATATATGAAGCATGAATATTTAAAAAAAAGAGTCATACTTGTATATCTATATCGAATATTGATACTTTTTAAATAAGGTATTTGATAGTTCTTAAAATGTACACGATACTTGATCTTTATATTGAGAAATGTGGGATAGTTTTGGGACAAAGTCACGTTATCCAAATTGTTATAAAAGTGAAATTGTAATAGTTTTTACATATTATTAGAGTATAATTTTTAAAATAAACAAAAATATAAAATTTTAATATTTTATTATTTTTTTTTACCAACAAAGTGAATAGTAAGAGTTAAATAGTACTTTGATTTAAGGGAAAAATACAATCTAGTGGATTGGCAGAAAAAAAAATACAAAATCTTGGAAAATTTTATAATTTTAATTATTAATATTGATAAAAAATTTCATTAATCTATAATTATTTTTTTTAAAAATAACCTGATATGTAATTTCTCCTTGAATTAAATAGTACTTTTTAAATTTTACCAAGCGATAGGCTTTTCTCATGTTATCATCTTTAACTTGAGAAAGTGTTTGGACTTAATAAGTCTATTTTGGAATTGATTCTGGTGGTTCAAACCATTTACTTTTTTGAATTCGTTAAGTAGAATAATCATGTAAAAAATTAAAATAATTAAATATCAATAATTATATGTTTGAATCATTAGTTTTTAAAAAATGAACGATAAATATAATTTCAAGAATAATCATCTATTTTTGTATCAAATATATAGTTACTGATATTCGATTTTCTTGATTTCTTACATGAATATTAAACTCAACGAATCTTAAAAAGTAAGCGGATTGAATCATTGAAACGCGACTGTGTTGAGCTTCACGAGTCACTTAAATTTTCTGATATTTAGATATGAACCTAAGAAAAATTTAATTCTTATTAATATCTAACTTTTGAAGAATATTTTATCAAATATTGCTTGAGCTCATAGATAATATAATATAAATATTTTTCAATGTATCATCGCTATACTTGTATCTATTTTAAAATTTTATCATATTATTATATTTGTATCATATTGTATAGTATCCACATTATGTATCAAGATTTGGGTGGTTATTCTGCTAGGAGCACAACAGTTATTGTTATATAGTCAAATAGGCTCATTTCGAGACCCATTTTAATTATTTAAATATTTCATATTTTAAAATACATTGAATAAAACATACTTGTAAAAAATCAAGTTAATTGAATATCGTTAACCTTTTCATTTACTCACATTTATATCTACTTAAATAAAAATTATAATTTAAAATATTAAAATGAATACAAACATAAGTGAATGAAAGAATTGACGGTATTCGATTAATTTAATTTTTTACAGGTATATTTTACTTGATGTATTTTAAAATATGAACAATTTAAATTATCAAAATAAATTTCAAAATAGACTCATTTAACTACCTAACAGTAACTACTATGCTGGGAACACAACATCCACCCCAAATCTTATGTATCATATCTCATTCATATCTATATTGGTATAATATCCATATTCATATTCATACTTGGGCTTGGGATAAGACCTAGGGGTGAAATTTCCAAGATCCTATTTTTGACTTTCTCTTAGGACTAGTCATTCATGCATAGTACATATAATTGATAAGACAAATAATTTAAATCTAGACAAATTACATCTAGTGTTAAGAATATAAATTTGAATTTTTATTTACATATGGGTTCACGATTTATTGTTATATAGTTAAATGGCTCTCTGCTAATAAAATTTAACTTATTAAAATCTAATCTGAGATCAACCCTATGTGATTAAGTTAGATTTCATACGAGAGAGAGAGAGAGAGTGAGTGAAAAGCCCATTTAAGAGCAAACAGTGAAAGGAGGGCCAACAACACAAAGCCCATTTACATATTTTCACAATGTAAACACACAAATTAAGACACCAACAAAGTGTTAATGCAAAAATGTTGGAAACTGTACGAAGTCAAAGACAACACTCACTCACAACAAATATATTAAATAATATATACATTTTTTTTCCCATTAAAGTCGCAATAAAACAAAGTGTCAGCTCCATTACATTAATAAAACTTTCAAATCCCAACGTCTATCTTTTCCCACCCAACTCCAAAGAGAAAAAAGATAAACTACTTTCCCACTACTTCTGCATCTCTCAAAAGCCATTAATCATTTTCATAATATCAAAAGTCACAAAAACCCCTCCAAAGAAACTAAACTACTACTACTACTACTACTTCTACTTCATCCACATTTGGCTACGATTCTCTACTTGTTACCCACCCTACTCTACCATGCTCTAGTGACCAATAAAATTCTTGCCTTGCCTCGTTTGGTTTAAACTATTTTAATTTTTACAAAAATAGATTTATTTTCATCTTTTTATGCTGTGTTTGGTTAGGAAATTTAGAGAAAGATTTGGAAAGAAGAATAAAAAAAATAGGTAAAATGTGAATAAAATATGCCTATATTTCACCTAGTTTCACACACTTTTTTCCTTTTCCTTTCCAAATCTCTCTCCAAATTCTCTAACCAAACACAGCATTAAGATTCTTCTCAAATTTGATTTTTTTAAATTTATTTTTAGGTTCCTCTAAATTAGAAAACCCTGAAAGTAATTTTTTTTAATCAAATTTAAAGAAATAAATCTTCACAAATTAAAATAGCGTAAACCAAACGAGAGATTAAAATAAATATCACACAAATAATTTTTTAAATTTTAAATAAAAAATAAAAAAATAATTACAAATTAATAAAGTACAAGTAAAAACTATACTCAAGTGAAAATTATATCTAAGGTAATAATTCACATTTTACGTAAGAACAGTTTTTACTTGCACTACACATTTGCAATTACTTTTCTATTCCTTATTCATGTGATATTTATTCTTCATTTATTTTTTTATATTAAAACGGCAAGATTTTTATTGATCATTAATGCTATGTCTGGTTCATTAAAACAAACTAAAATGGATCGATGATTCCATCATAAAATTCATTTTATCAATAAAAAAGTTACGAAAAACGAACTACGAATGGAATCATCGATTCGAATTAGTTCGAATGAACCAAACACTTACTTAAAAGGGTCGCGAGGCAGAAGACTTGACGGAGAAGACACCATTCCAGATATCAGTGAAAGCTCGAACGATGACACCATGGTAGTAAGGTGAATTGAGCTGCAAGAAACAGTTGAGAAGCTCTCTCAGATCGTCTTTAGCGTAGATCTCTTTTTCAAGTATCATCTGAAGCATGGATCGCCGGAAATCGAGGTAAGGGTCGTCGGAGTCTTTCTCCACCGCGACGCTCTCGCCGCCGATTCTGCCGAAGCCCTGAACGGCTCTCAGGCTTCGTATGTCGTCGTCGTCGGTGTCGTCGGTGGTGGTGGTGGTGGTGGTGGTGGTGGTGGAGTAGTCGTAGTGGGGATTGAGAGTGGTCCAATCGTGTTTTTTGGGTGGTTTGGGGTGGAAGATGGAGGAGAGTTTTGGTCTCCGGCAGCTGCTGCAGCCGAGGTTGACTGTTACGGTGTTGAGGCGGAGCTTTCTCCTGTTGTTTGACATTTTTGTGTGTGTGTGTGAGAGAGAGAGAGAGAGAGAGAGAGAGAGAGAGAGTTGGGAGCTTGGGATGAGGATGGTTGTGGGATGGAGGTTGTCTCAAAGTGTGGTTAGGTTGACTGAGAAAAGGGAGGGAGCGGATTGTTCTCTCCCTCTAACTACAAATTGGGCATGTGTGGGGATGTGGAATTGAGATCCTCTGTAGCCACTCTCTCCGGCCTCTTTTCTTGCAGCAGTCCAAATCACTTTAAAAAAAATTTAATGGCTCAGATTACTTTATAAAAAAATAAATTTAATAAATTTATTTTTTAATAAAGTGATTTGGACCATTGAATCCTCCTAGGTGAATCTGAACCGTTGCAAAAATTAAAGATAATAGAGAGTAACCGGAGAGGATCTCAATTCGGATGGAAAGGGTCCCTCCTTAATATGACAGCTGTTTGGTACAATCTAATCTAAGTGCATAAGTTCAAGAGAAAAGGATAATTAATACACTGTCAGAGACATCTCATTCATATGATAAAAGATGACCGTCCTAAATAAGAGAACGATATATAAGTTTATTTTGTTGATTTATTATTTAATTTAATAATATGTAAATAAGATAATTATTGGGTGATTAGAAAATATATTAAAGAAATTTATTTTAAATATTTTAATATTATCACATTATTAAATTTAAAAAATAATCTAATTTTTAATCTTGAATAAAACTACTCTTATATATATAATCTAATTACTAACATAGTAATTATTATTGACTTTAATATATTCATAATTAAGATCCAACTAATTCAAAATAGGTGTGTATCATTTGTATCATCTCCAATCGTGCTATTGCCACATTTTAAATTAAAGATTTAGGCCTTTTTTAAAAAGTGACTTATAAGTAATTTATTAATTTTTTAATTTATTTAAATTATATCATCTCTTTATTTTTTTATATTTATTTTTTAATAAATAAAAAGACCAACTTATTTCACACTTCTCAAAACAACCTTTCAATCATCATTTTGTGGGGGGTAAAAAAATTTATGATTTTTTATTTGATATTCATTACTCATACTCTAATTAAATAAGTTTACAAAATTCTTAGGCATAAAAGAAACTTCTATGACAGTGGGTTTGATGATCTAGGGATCCATAAAATATTGGAGCCACTTGATTTGAAACTAATAAAACAAGATCATCAGAGATCTCGGTAGATGTAGTCGTGGGCACTCACGTTCTTACATTAAACATGGGCTTAATGAGTTTTTATTACGCTATATAATAAGTGTCTTTTTTTATAACAATAATCTTTTGTAGCTTAAAAAAAACTTAGTTCGAAATGATTTAAATATCTAAAACGTTGTTATTTTAGATATTCTTTTTTTTATTTTTATTTTTTTTTCTTTCCCTCTTATATTGTTGAAACAGAAGGAGGAAGAAAGAGAAGAGAGAGAAGAGGGAGGGGGAAGAGAGAGAGCACCCATCACTGGCACCGCCAACCTCTTGTGTATACACAGATCTGTGTAGATGTGTGTACCCCTCTCTCTCTCTGTGTATATCTCTCTCTCTCTCTGTTCTGAGTTATGGAAGAAGAAAAGAAAAGAAAAGAACAGAGCAAGAACAGATACACGAAGATGATGATGTGTTGATGATGATGCGTTGTTGATGATTGATGCTCTCTCTCTCTCTCTCTGGGTGGGTTTGATTGATTTTTTGGTTTTGATTCTCTTTCCTCTCCTCTTCTCTTCTTTCTTCTTCTTTGTAGACTATTGGTCGACCGAAAGAAGGAAAAAAAAAAATTTTTGATTTTGATTTCAGTTTGGTGATTGTGAACAGAGGAAGAGAAAGAGACGAACAGAAAGAGAGTTGAACATTGTTCATTAAAAAAAAAAAACCAAAATGACGTCGTTTTGGATTTGAGCCAGTCAAACTAGCTGCCTTTCGAGTTACGTAATAGCGCTGTTTTTATAATCACCCATTAACAAGTTTGAATTGAGACCATTAATTGGACTCCAAGTAAATCCCATTTTGATAATATAAATGATTTATTTTATAAAATCTTTTATCTATAGCATTCGTCAAAAAAATTAAATCAATAAGTAATATTTTTACTTTATTACATTTATTTTAAAAAAATTAGATAACAAATATATTTTAAAAAATAAACTATCTATTTTTTTGAGAGAACTATAAAATGAACTGTTCGAATTATTAAAAAAATTTATATTTAAATTTAAACTTAAGAGAAATTTAATCTGAAAAAAAAAAAAAAGATTTGACTAGGCAACAATGATTCAATCTTTCAAAAACATACATCACGTGACCAACTAATAATGTCGTGATTTTTTTCATATTATACTTTTTTTTTTTCTTTTTTTTTTTGAGCCGTGTAAGAACATAATCTCTAATTATTGGACAAATATGGCGACAGTAAAATTTTTGAAAAACTGAATACAGTTTTGATAGAGAGCTCTAATAGAACTGCTCTAAAAGCACCAGTGAGCTGGCATTACACCAAAAAAAAATAAAATAAAATAAAAAGGAGGTGAAAGACAAAACATAAAGAGAAAAAGGACAATTTAATGCTCTTTTAAAGCTCCTCTTTTAGAAATGTCAACTATTTTTCAACTCGATAAAACATTAGGTTACAACCACATTGGTCTGGTTTCCAATCAATAACTACGTAAACTGTTACATGTCAATTATTCATGTCACTTATTGATTTATTTAAGAATCATCCAATTAACACCCAATCATCTGCCACATACATATAGATATGTTTAAGAGTGATATGTTTAAGAGTTTTTAGCATTACTTTCGAGTAAAATATCAATATAAAAGTAATAGACCTATTATATAAATCATTGACATTTAACTACAACACATTGCAAATATCTTATTTGTACCAAAAAAATACTTCTCCAAAAAAAGTTAGGGAGACCAAGAAATAAAAATTGAAGTGTAAATTTAATAATGCAAGGTAAATCACACTCATAATAAATATGGTCCAAATAAAAAAAAAATTAATAATTTTTCGAATAATTTTTTTTAAACGCTGTAACATTGTTGTAACTTCTCCTATCATAGAATTTGGAAATGTGACCGTCATTGAAAAAAAAAAAAAAAAAACCCTTTAATAACTCTGTCATAACTCACCGTCTGATGTGATTGGGTGACTTGGATCATAATTTCGCGGTGTAATTTAGAGCACATCATGTTGTAACCAGAGACGTCCACATTATGCACACTTTCAGGGCGTTTTGGATCTTAGATTTGCGGAGGAAAATGCAAAGATCGGCTTTGGCTTGAGTTCAATCTTACTAGCTTGAACTGGTTTTCCAGTTTTTGATTAAGCTTGCTACGTGCTGAGCAACCCACAACGAGCCAGCTTTAGTGCAAGAGAAGGCATGAGAATGGCCCTCGCGTTCAATTGCAAGAGGAACATCGGGAACATTCTTGGAGATCTGCAAGTGCAAAAGTTGACCGAGAGCTACACTCAAGTTGTCAAATTAAAGAATAACTAAACCAACCAAACCAAGCCTTAAGTCCCATCAAAGGGGTCGGCCACATGAATCATTTTTCTCCACGCGGCTCTATCAAAAGTTATTTCGTTAGTCAAATTAAGTAGATCCATATCTTTATTTACAACGCTAGCCAACGTTAATCTAAATTTAGCCGGTCTCCTAACACTTCCATCTACCGTCACTGCATCGCATCTCTTCACTACTGCCTCTATTGATCTCCGTTGAATATGACCAAACCATCTCAATCGACTCTCTCTCTCAACTTATCTTTTATCGGTACTACTCCTACCCATTCTCGAACACACTCATTCCTAATTCTATCTTGTCTAGTTTTGCCACACATCCACCTTAGCATCCTCATCTCAGCAACACTTACCTTAAAGAATGCTAGAGAAATTTCAGGCAAATAAACAGCTCAACGAGTTTGACATTTTTAAGCAGACTGACATTATTGTGTTTGTCACTTCAAAGAAAAAATAAATAAATAGTTGTCACCATAGTACTGTTGTAACTACTTTATTAACACAATGTTCATCCAGAATTTCACAGGTGTCTAAAATTATTGACATAAATCAGGTTCAATCATCCCATTCCATCAAGGGTTTCCATTAAAGTGTTGGGTTGGGTGTACATGGGAATTTCAAAACCAAGAAGCTTCCTTATTGCCTTATCCCACATTGGTTTGCTTACCAACTTGTTTTCCACCATGGAAGCACTCCATTGGGCTAGTGAATGTAGCAAGGCCAAAGGGAAGGTCTCGTGAGCACGAGAGGAAGCCAATGCCCAAGCAATTTGAGAAAACCAGTATGGAAACTAGTTAACCAGACACGCGGGTTAATTTGAAAGAGAGATTGGTGGTGACAAAGTACACAGAATTTAAGCACGATGGGCTAAGTTGAAGATCGCTTTGGGTGTGTTGTGCAGTCAATGTATAGCACTATAAATTTGAAAAGAAAATACTATGAGATGGCTATTAGACCAACCAACCTTTATAGGTCAACTCTCCATATTTGTACTCATATAATGTTGCATACAAGGCGCACACCTCACACTGTAATGTGCAAGCCTTTTGGAGAGTGTTGCCTAACAATGAAAGCCTAGACACATTTGTCTTAGCCTCGTATCGAGGCCAGCCTCAATAATGCCTTTGAAAACTATGGGTGGCAACAAGAGCAGATGCATGTAGGAATGAGTGGGTGCAATAGGCCCTAGTGGATTTTTTTGAAATTAATATTTTGACCTTTAATTTTTTTTTTTTTTTCTTTAAAAAAAACTTGGTTTCTATTCCAACCAAATTCCAGTTTAGGCTGGCTAAGAAGAAGAAGAAAGAAAAGTATACATAATAATAATTGGTTTAGTGGCAGATGAAAATTAGTAACTGGATACACACAATTCTTATTGTACAAGCAAAATGGGCTTGGTGACAAAAAATTTTAAAATGGGGATTACACTCGGAGAGTTAAATTGACCGCATACTACACAACATGCATAAACAAACAAGCATATTCCTCACACAAACAGTTTGGTCCACCATTTACAAATGCTACACATACAAAGAGGTTAATGTTCTAAAATAAAGTTAACAAGAAGATGATAAATACAGGTCTTACCTCATCAAACATTTGCAATGGACCCCAATGATCACCAATGCCAAACAAAAATGCTATCCGGCTTTGCTTTCCTCTCATGAATGTCCAATCTGGTGTTTCTGAAAGCTAATGTGAAAGACCAAGGTTCGAACACCTCAGTAGTTTTATATAACAGATCTTGCAATGGTTCAAAAGAGGTTTTCTATGTGAAATTTTTTTTTTTTTTTAACACAGTTTTCTATGTGAATTTTGTACTAGAATGTTACTGAACAAAATATAAACACAACAGATGTAGTCAAAACAACTATCACAGAAACGCCAGCTATCACCAAGATATATATAATACAGCAAAATGACATGTAGATTAAAGAGTCACAAAAGATTAAAAAGGGAAATAATAAGAAAAATACAAAGAAATAAAAATAAAAATAAAAAAACAAATGTTTGAAGCAAACAATCATTTAATCCAACAAAATTAAATTGGATATACACTTCAAAGGAGCCCGTCACTCCATGTGTGTGTCAAGCATATGAATAGTTCTCAAAGCCTATGTGTTAGCAGCTATCAGGTTTTGCAGTACTGGGGAAGTAACCACCAAATCTCAAGCAGATTTTATAATTGGGGGCAGGAGTATTAAACTAAAACTGCTTTTACACAACTAAAAACAATGTCGTTTTTAAAAGAGGATGAAAAATCTGTGTTACATGGACTCTTCTATTTCTCCCACAATTCCCTGTGTCCACTGGATATGACATGGGTAAGGGTGTGAGATATGTGTCGGACACACGTACCAAATTTAAACACTTAGATCCTTTAATTTGTTACGATATATGAGAAGAAGAAACTCACATTTACTAGTAAAGCAATATTTTTAGCCTCTCACATTAATTAGATATAGAAATTTTTTTCCTGAATCCTATTTAATGTCAAGTATACTTCTATATAATTTACAACATTTCATTCGAGAATATTTTATAATATGCAATATATATGTGTATATGATGCATCTCCGTACCCATATCCAATTTTGGATACGTATATCAAGATCTTAAGATTTAATTTATGAAGGTCTGATACTTAGATACACACTTGCACGATACTTGTACCCGAACCCATGTAACATAGGGAAAAATATCTTCATGCATATATGATATTAATGATGACAAAGTTGCCGTTAACCAGGTGGTCTGAAGATATTGGTACCATTCAAACCTATATTGTTTTTCAACATTTAAACAAATTGTAGACAGACGAGATTTATACCTTTTTGAACTCTGTCATTGCCAAGAAGAGTACATTACGTATCACATGGTACTGAAAATCAATAACAAATGAAATATAAACTCTTGTCAGAAACAATTTATAAGCACAGAAAATGGCGTACCTAATGTTTAAATTTCAGTGATTGAAGAATCATTTCCGTGATGGTTTTATTACGCATTATTGAACTATAATGCCATTAAATAAGTGACTACACTAAACAAGCAAATAAAAAACATATTGCTCAAACCACAAATATTGCTTTTGAGTTTGAAAAACATAGGAACTCAATCATACAACTACAAGGTTGATTATGCTACATCCTTGGTGATGTGTAATATTGCAAAAACTTGCGTAAAAGTGGTTCAATGTACAAAGTCAAAGGAATGAAGAACAAGAAACTCGAAGACAGCTGCACCTTCAGTCCTAATTTTAGAAAGAGCCTATCCAAAATGAAGTCATGTAAATTAAGTATAAGATGTGTCCATTTAACATTGTGATCCATCTTGCCTTTTTGCGATGATGAATGAATTTTAGTAACAAAAACCAGAGAAAGCAAGCTTGGCCTCTTAAGTTCAACTTCGTATTTTCAAATTCCATTAGCTTCCACAATTCAAATTTCTCTTTCATACCCAAAAAAGAAGTATGAACCACCAAATCTACTGTTTCAATGTATATAATTGCACGTTGCTGGCAACAATGCCGAACAAATCAAGCACAAAAGATAAAACTATACCTGCAGCACATGAGTGCATAGAGCATCAACAGCAGTGGTAGACCAAGATTTTCCAACAGATTTTGTCACAAGAAACCTGGAAGCCCTGGTTGGTAACAACCCCAACAATCCTACCACAGAACTGACTGCAGCAGATAAAATTGGGGACCTGAAATCAAAAAATTTGTAAGTTTATCCCAATGAAAACCTCAACGGAAGAACTTTCTAAAATAAGAAGTAACTAAAAATTATGAACACCACAAACTGGAAAACAATTGGGACAACGGAAATACAATTGGGAACACAGTAAACTGTGAAACAGTAGAACATTCTATAATAGTAATTCTGATGAAAAATGCAGTCAGGATCCAAGAACCCAAGCCACAATACAGTCAGGACCCAAGAACCCTCTCTGTAGAGGTGTAATTGTTTAAGAAGATTTTAAGTGAATAATCGTCCCTGAAAGATAAATTACTATGGCCTGTGGAATGGGAACAGCAACCTGGTTTATCACTTATAGGGAAACACATAGCTACAACTTACAAGGATCTGATTAAATAAGATCTAAATAATTTCCCCAATGCATATTGTATCATATTGATTATATATATATATATATATTGTTTTGTGTGTTCAATAAGTATGCCATGCACAATTTCACAATTTTTTAAAGTTTTATTTTATTTTATTTTATTTTGGAATTTTTTTAAGTTTTATCAAAAAATCAATTTCGACTACCATGTCTTAATGTTTGCTTAACTATTATCTTATGAAGTTTCACCTTATACATTTTAAGTCTGATATCATGATAGTTAGCTCAATTTTGAGTATCACTCAATCTTAAAAATATGTACCATAGTGCTTTTCCTCCATTCATCAAAAAGCTTCTTTGTTTTGAAGATCTTCTCAAATAAGTTAGTTAACCAAATCACTCACCATCATCCACACACTTGCAAGCTGCAACCAAATTCCTATAGGAACCAAAAAACCGTTCCGATTTCTAAATGACAAGATGTTCTCTAAAATTCCTTTTATGAATGATTATTTGGAGCATTTGTTGTGTTCCCACATGTAGACAGTTTTCCTGTGTACTTCTTCAATAACTAACTTTTTTGATTTGATGACACGAATTCCATGCTTTTTGAGATTTGAAATTTATTGTTTGTTTGAGGCTCAAAAACTGTAGTAAACAAAATTTCCTCGTGAATTTAATAACAGGCTTTACTACTATATTTGTGGAACATGCATTCTATTCGCTCAAAAGTCCAACATTAGTTACATTTTAGAGGATTACCTCAGATTAGAGAAATAAATCAAAGACAAATAAATAAGAAAAACAAGAGATATATTGTACTACTGATATGGTCCATAGCAAAACATTTGTTTTCTTTCTTTTTCTTTAGATTGGAGGTGCATAACTAAACCTTGTATATCATAGAATAATGGAAAATTTATAATGGAGTTTATCATCTTTAAATTCAAGAGAAAAGCTTTAGTGGGTAATCTCAGAGTATCTGGATAGCTCTTTTCTTGGAGAGTTGGTGGTCCTATGGAAAATTTTATCGCAAAATGTAGGTTTAGATATGATCTTGCATAGAGAGGTGCACTGAAGAACAATTCCAAAAACTTCCGCTCTCTTAGGGAATAACCATACATGGAAGCATTCATGAATCACAATCGGAATGAAATTTCCTTCAGCCAATCGTTTATATATATATATATATTTGAAAGAATTTGATGAATGAGCCTATCACAAAATGGGAGGTATCTCATATTTGTTTATTTAATTTTTTTAAAGAGGCAATGGGATTTGAAATTTTGAACCATGAGAGGTAGTATCATACATTTATGACTTACCTATAAATAGGACAATGTGCCTTCCTATTGGGATCTGATGTAATATGAGGACAAGAGTCTTATCCGGGATTTTTTTTTTTTTACAAGTCTTGTACAGAATCTTATTTAGGATATTAATCTGATAAATTTTGTATAACCATTTTATATTGCATCAGTAGAAAAAATTCAATAAAGGAAAATGTTTGGTAGCCCGAATTTTTGTGGCTCGAATGGCTCGAATATGTCAAAACGACGTCGTTTTACACCCAAAACGACGTCGTTTTGGGTGTCTGGAGCCATTCGAGCCATGATTTTTTGGGCCACCTATCATTGTTGTTCAATAAATTTTAACAATTAATTATATATATTTAGTTTTAGCCTCGTAATGCAACATTTCAATCATCTGCCAATCTTCAGTTGGGGAACAAGTTTAAAGTCCACTACTTAAGTTTAACCAACTCAAATGATGATATGGAATAAATATATCCTAATATTTATCATTTTTTTTAAATGGAGGGAAATTTAGAAGAAATAGGATGTTTGTCATGTTTTTGATAGGTTCTTACTCGTTGAATGACATAAGAAGGTCCTACTACCAACCAATGCCACAAGGATTGGCTCCTAACAGTCCAACTCGTATGGGTACCATAATTTCTTCAAATGCATAAATTTAAAAATACAGCCCCAGGTTCAATTTATTTATGGACACATTGAGTTACATTGTTATTAATTTGTTTAGAAGCCCCCAACCACATGATGATTTATTTCAGCCATCCATTCTTATTTTCCCTTCACTTTCAATCATCAAGCCGATGAAAAATGAATTTCAACAAATGGCCACCCAAGACCTGGAGCATTGAATTTCTCCAGGGCACAAATCAACCTCTTTTGCTGCAATTTCATGAACTCTGGCATGGCCATTGGGGACTCTTAGTCTTTCTTTTCCTTTTTTCCTCTTAAATTCTTAATCTACATGTTAGAGTTTCCAACAAGCTTGACTCCTAGATCAAGGTTCTCTTTTGTGTTAGAACAAAAGATATTAAAGATTTCTGGCCAGGGGATGTAAGTTAGAAAATCTAACAAATGAGCACAGAAACATATATGTGTTTCCCTAAAATAGAATTAAAAAATTAACAAAAAAAAAAATGTATGAAAAAATGAAAGTGGGAAATAAGCCTTATTCACACAGATATAATGCAAAAAAAGGAAAGTTGCGTTACTTATAAAATCAAGATTTTTACGTTGCAAGCCTCTTAATTGTAGCCTGTTTTGAAGATTCTGTATTTACAGCCAAAAAGGGATATAGCCCGATGCAATAAATCACCTACAGAACAATATTGAAGCATCAGAAGATGGGCTTTCAAAGTGAAAGAGCATGGAAGATAGCACGGTACACACAGAGCATAATCAAAACTGTAGCAATCACCTTTTCTGGAGATCGCCTAAACATTTCAATTGATATATATGAACCAATAGAGTGCCCAACCTTCAGAGAGAAATTACAAGTCAGTGACAAAAAAATTACATGCAAAACTAGCAATCGACATTTACGCAATATTCTAAACCATTAGTAGGGTATAACCATTAGTAGGGTATATATATGGCCAAATGATCTATGTATGTCAAATCATAAACTACATAAGATATAAATTTAAAGACGCCGATAAAGTAGAACAGATATCAGTATCTTTCCTAAAACAAAAATTAGACAAAAGGCATTAATATATGTCAGAAAATTCAGTTGAAAACTGGAAATCATTGACCCACTTCCCATTACCAAGTTATTTGGAAAAAGAAGAAAGAGAGTACTAAACTGAGCTGTTCTTGTTGATGTCCAGCATTTCTTTCTTACTATGAAGAGAGAAAAGGCATGGGATGAGGAAATATTTGAAGACTTTTCAAAAGTTAGATTTTAGGAACTATAACAATGTTAGAATATTAATTAGGATTTACTTATCGTATTGTTTTATTTTTGGTAACTTTTAATTATGGTTTTCCTGGATGCCTATAAATAGGCCACTACATACTAGGTTTATGGAGACTAATGATATTAAGATTGATATTGAGTATTGGTGGTTAGGGTTTCTTTTGTTTTATTTTCAGTGTGGGGCCTTTCTTTTATTTTACATTATGGCGCCAATATGTTTGAAGTCCTCGAAAAGTGCAATCAAGAAATAGCAAATGGATGTCCAAGTGTGGTATGCCTAGAAGTGGTTGGCTCTCCAACTCAAAAGGGGGAGAGGAATGGAGTGAAAGAGTACACTCCTCCTCCATCAAGGGAGGAGAACAAGAAGTGAACAGATAAAATAAGCTATCTAAAGGCTGCAAGAGAGAAGATCAGGACTACATTTTCTACACCACAAAAGAAATCTAAGGAAAACCTCCCTAGCAAGGTTGGGGTACAGAAGCCGCCTGAGCTCTTTGTTACCTAGCCTCTCAGGTTGTGAGGTTTGGTGTAGGCCAGGTCATGCTGTGTCCTTACTTTGCTAATGTGCGTCATTCGTGCCTAGCCACTCTGTGAAAAGCGGACTCATACAAATTTTTATATAAAGTTCGATGTAGGACACCAGCAGAATGGCCACTTTTAAGGGCAGATTATCATTGTTTGTCTTCAAAAAATAACTGAACTCAGGTTTGTAGAAGTGTAACCAAGGAGTTAAAGTTTGGGTGCTTAATTTGACAAATAAAGACCCACTTCTGGAACAGTTATGGGGCTGTGAATAGCACCAGTTGACAAAACTACAGGATTGTATGTGTTCTTTTGAGGCTAGGGTTAAATATTTAAAAAAGAAAAGAGTTAGGGCTCCTTCTCAACACTTTTGAGGGTTGAAAAGGGGCTGACAGCAAGTTTTCAAGGACTTATAGAGTTACAGAAAATTGAAAGTGAGAGGGGAAAAAGTAGAACAAAAAGACAGGCATCATGCCTTAATTTCCCTATGTTCAGATTTCCAGCAATTTAGTTGAACTATTAGGCTTCCAAAAAAACTGTTTTCCCCAACGAAAAAGTACATGTTCTCTCACAATGTGGATTCAAACTTGCGGGCAGCCACTTTGTGCAAATAATGACAAAGGTTAGATCTATACCCAATTTACCCCTCCTAGACCCCCATCCAAAGGGAACTAAACTAAGCTTCTTCCTTTTTTTTTATCAAATTATGATCATATCCCTAGGCAAACCAAGAAGGGTATGTGTAACAATCATAAGAATCACAGTGCACTATGTGAAATTACTAAAAGAAAAACTCAATCAGTGAACTCAGATTCAAGGTTCCTAATATTAATTCAATAAAATATAGCATCTTCCCCCTTTCACGAGGCTGGTATCAATCTGAAACATAAATGACAAAAACCATAAAAAAAAAAAAATTAAAAAAATTAAAAAAAAAAAAAAAAAGTTATTACAAATAGGAATTAATCTTACCAGTATTATAGGGACTTCACTGTTTTGTAATTCATGTTTGATGAAGTCTATCTGCCAAAAAATGAGATTGAGCTGTCATTATAAATTTAACTAACATGCTAGTAAAGAAAATTAAATGCAATGTACTTGCTTCCTCTACGAATCTAGCTTGCAAACATATACAGCCTACCGACTCAAAGTATTCTTGAGAAAATCTTCATTTACATGGGCATTGGACCTTATAGTTTGCTCTGAGTGGATTGCCGACTGATGCAAATCAATCTGACAAATACCATTGTATGCTTTATAGTGGACACATAACAATATAATCATCCTAAATTTTTAATAATCTCGCTTGCAAACAATCTCAATTCCAAAGGAACAAGAACTTGCAAATTTAAACAACTAGCATGCCTTCTATTTTGCGCACAGAAAAATAAATAAATAAATAAATCTTCTCAAAATTATATGCCACATGAAATATTACCTTATGATCAATTTGTTCTTCCAATGAGAACAACCTTCCGTGCTCCCAGTTCTAACAAGGAAAGAAGACTCCATTTAAGAATGATACCCAAAAGTGAGTGATGAATACATGCCAAAACTTCAAAATTAGTTTTATTGCTCAATTTGAATAAAGCCATATTACAATTTACAATCACAATCAGCAAACAAGTGCACAGTTTCAAGCATAAAACTCTAGTCACAAGGCCTTAAGAATGTAAAAGAACTCATTTTTGAGTGGTTATGGCAGGATCATCAAGATCATAGAGATTCACATGCTAGTGACCTTCAGTCAAAGCATCACCCGCTGTTGGCACATAAATTTCAACCGAATTTATGTTAAATATGGTCAATCAGTCAATGACACGTATACAGCCTACGATAGGAATGTTGTAGGTAATCACTGCCTAAAAGGATCAATATGATTCGTTGAAGTGTGGGAGAGGGTGATGGAATGCCGATTGGGAGATATAACAGAGGTATCAGAGAATCAATTTGGGTTTATACCTGTCAAATCAACAATAGAAGCGATTTATCTTTTGAGGAGAGTAATGGAAAAGTATAGAGAAAAGAAAAGAAACATTCATATGGTGTTTATCAACCTTGAGAAAGTATATGATAGAGTACCCCGGGATATAATATGATGAGTGTTAGAGAAGAAAATGGTGACAAAAGGTTACATTGATGTGATTAGGGACATGTATGAAGGGGTGGTGACCACTATTAGATCACCTGCTGGAGACACTGTAGGGTTACACAAAGAATCTACCTTAAGTTTTTATCTTTTTGCTTTAGTTATGGATAAGTTGACGAGAAATATTTAGAATGACGTGTCATGGTGTATGCTTTTTGCAGACAATATTGTACTAGTAAATGAGACTAGAGAAGGAGTTAACACAAAGTTAAAGATTTGGAGAAAAACTCTTGAATATAAAGGATTTCGGATAAGCAAAACTAAGACAGAATACATGGAGTGTAAATTTAGTAATAGTAACAATGAAAGCAAAGAAGAAGTGAAGATTGAGAATCAATAACTGTCTAAGAGTGAATATTTTCGTTATTTAGGGTCGATTATCACAACAGTGAAAGAGATTAATGCAGATGTGGCCCATAGGATTAAGGCGTAATGGTGTAAGTGGAGAAGTGTGTCTGCGATACTATGCGATAAACGAATACTCACTAGACTAAAAGGTAAGTTCTATAGAACGACTGTTAGATCAACGATGTTGTATGGGATGGAATGTTGAGCAATCAAGAAACAGCATGTAGATAAGATGAGTGTGGCTGAGATGGGGATGCTAAGGTGGATGTGTGGCAAGACTAGACAAGACAGAGTTAGGAATGAATGCATTCGGGAATGAGTAAGAGTAGCACCGATAGAAGATAAGTTGAGAGAGAATCGATTGAGATGGTTTGGTCACATTCAACGGAGACCAACGGAGGTAGTAGTGAAGAGATGCGATACTGTAACGGTAGATGGGAGTGTTAGAGGACGGAGTAGGCCTAGATTAACGTTGGCTAGTGTTATAAATAGAGATATGGATCTACTTAATTTGACTAACGAAATGGCCTTTGATAGGGCCGTGTGAAGAAGAAGGATTCATGTAGCCGACCCCATTTGATGGGACTTAAGACTTGGTTTGGTTTGGTTTGGTTATCGTCGTTATTCGAAATACTCAAACAACACGTGGAGCTTACATTATTTGAAGTACAGTATGCTCAACCAAAGGATGACACTTGTAGAGCCTACAACAAGGACACAATAGTGGATGAAATCCAAAGAATCAATACGGTTAATCAGATAGACGATTAATCATATATGATGACGCCTAAATTCAAATGGTGTTATCACTCAATTTGAAATTCAAATTGAAGATAGTGCGCTCTTACCACGTAGATGGCCCTCTATAAATATGAGGACCATCACTCAAGAAAGGGAGGAGAAAATGAGATGATTGAAAAGAGAAGATCAGAGAGATCAAAGGACTGAAAATCAAAAGGAGAAATAAAAAGATCAAGAATTAGAAATGTGACAGAAAGAGAGAGAGAAAACAAAGAAGTCTTCATGAGGAAGAAGAACAGAAACCAGGAGAACTCAAGAGCCTACGCTACAAACACATAATGGCGATCAATAGGTAAAGGGTTCCAAGCCCAAGAATTGTACTTTGTATTCAGGGGTTCAAAACCCACAACAATTCAATAAAATATTTCTTTTCCTTAAATTGTTTTCTGTTAATCTTTTGTCCTTTATTAATCAGAGGTTTCATTTAATTAAAATGTGTAATTAACGATCTGGAGTACAGATCGGAAATAGGAACTTATTATTCAAATAATCAACACTATTTAGTCCGAAAACCAAACTGTCGACATTTGTAACATAAATTCTGAAATGTGTTGAAGCCCTTCACGTTTCAAAATTTGTGTCTACACTCGCAAATTAATTAAACATTATGAGTGCACAAGATATAAGGACCCACTAAGTTGCTCTAAGTTGTATTCTCTCCACTGCTTGAAATTCCTTGAAAACTAATGCAACTACATAAACCTCAACTCCTGACGCCAAGTAGTTGACACCAATGTTCAGTAGATTTTAGTATCTATTGATTGCTAAAAAGGGCTTATCGATGATCATGAAGAAGATATCTAGTAGTTGTTGGTCACAGTGTCACTCCAACTTTCATTGTGTATTGAAAATCCCCTTCAGATCATTTTGACCTATATATTCTGGATACTTCTGCAAAAATGTTGTGTATGTCTCAGATGTTACTACATGTCAATTACTTCCTAAACATATTAGAGCTTAAAAGTTTTTAAGTTTCAAACTCTATCAAATTCTTCTTGGATACTCTCAATAGCATGTCTAACATGTTTGGGATGTCAGGATGTTGCTGTTTTGATATAGTGATTGAGATTCTCTTGTAAAATAAAGCATAGTAGGGATAACTTGGTCTCTTTCAAAGAAATTTGAATACATGAGATGAGGGTAAATTATGTAGACTATAGCCCCAAGTCAGTTACCATGCAATATATTATGATTGTGAAATATATGGGCAAAAATATTGTTGATGTTCATTTCCTTGATAGTTGATCCCCATATATTTTTAAACATAATAATCACCTGCCCGATTTCTTATTTATGATTCCCAGTTCATGTCCATTACGCTATGTTTGAATCATGGATTTGAAAAGAGATTTGCATAGGGAAAAAAATAGAAGGGAAAAGTGACCCAAAAACAAAAAAATTAAAAATATACAGTATAAGTTATACTTCATTTACTTTTTCCTTCACTTTTCCTTTCCCTTTGCAAATTAACCTAAAGGTTTGACCAAATGTTTTTGGCTAGTTATCTTGTATATGCTTAAAATGAACCTTTTTCATTGGACTTAGAACTCCATAAGAAGTTTATCAATTAGGGAAAAATGGAAAGCAGGGTCAAGACGTAATAACAGCACAATCAAAATAATACAGCTACTTCCTAACTCATATTAACCAAAGTACTTACCTTTTCTGTCTGGGATATGTGACCAACAGCTGATGACCAAAACAAAAGTGCAACCAATAAGATTATAAATCAGCTCCATCTCCGAAAAAACAATAATCTAAACACAATTTTAATTAAAACAGCAATTACAATTATAATCATAACTGTGAAAATTCAAGAACATGAACAAGATAAAACCATGTCTTGCCTGTTATAGATGCAGTTCCTCCAAGTAGCTCATACAAATTTTCCAGAAAATCAGTGTAAAATGAAATTACCCCTGTGATAACCACCACAGTTCTTAGTTCTCACAAAAGGGTTTATATAACTAACACAAAAATAAGGCACAATTCATACAACCTGGATTTCCAGGGATGAACAAGACATGCAATGAAGGATCTTCCGCACGAATTTCAAGCAAATTTGTAGTATAACTGGTCTCAAAGAAAAACAATTAAAAGTTAAAATCAATGAGAAAAAATCGTCCAAGAGTTCAGTGAGAGAGAAAGAATATACCCGGAGACATTGCACAACCGAAAATTGGCATGCGTTTTTTGGGAAATTAAAGGAAAATTGTCAAGACCCATCACTTTACTTGTACACTTCGATATATACCTTGACCTGGAACAAATTAAAGAAAGAATCAAGAACTCGGTTTTTAGGTAATCAAATGATAAACCATGTTTATTATATTGCTTGAGAGAAATTATTACCTATATAACTTGACCTGGAACAAATTAAAGAAAGAATCAAGAACTGGGTTTTAGGTAATCAAATGATAAACCATGTTTATTATATTGCGTAAAAGAAAATATTACCTGTATAACTTGACCTGGAACAGATTAAAGAAAGAATCAAGAACTGGGTTTTTAGGTAATCAAATGGTAAACCATGTTTGCCGGAAACAAATTATTACCAATTAGCAGGGTATATGATCCTCATTGCATACAAAGAGAGAGAGGAGGGGGTTTGTGATACCTGGAAACGGAGGAGAGTGGGAAACAGAGGTATGAGGAGCGAGTAAGAGAAAGACGGTCAATAAGCATAGTGCTCGTCGTCCAGCATTCATATTCGTTGGGCAAATTTGGTGCATCATTCATTCATCGAGTTTCTTTTTAAAATATTCTTAAAAAAAAAAAAAAAAAAAAAAAAGGAGAAATTACAAAAAAAATACTCATCGTTTGGCATGTTTTTCACATTAAATTTTAATATTTTAATTTTAATAATTTAAATCTTAAATTTTTATTCGTGTCTCAATGTTGACCCTCTCTATTTTCGTTTGTTTCTATTAATTTTTTATACTTACTTGATACACGTGTCATTTTTTTATTTGTCCATAATTATTATAATTATTTTATTTCAACACTTCTCCCTTCTCACTCTCTTTTCTCTTCCCATCTTATCTTCTCTTCCGTCTGTCATCAATCAGTCTCAAATTTTTTTTTTTCTATCAGCTCTCTCGCTCTCTGTCTCTCTGATTCCAACCCACAAACTCAAACCAAGATCCTTCAAGAAAATGATCCAAATTGATTTCTCACTAAAATTCCAGAATTGAGTCCACACAACCGTATGACACAACATAAAACCCACAAAGATAAGGACATGATTGAAGACATAACAACTTAAAAAATACATATCCCCAAAAGGAGCTAAACCCATATGAAGATTACGATAATCTCACAAGTGGGGTCAACTCAATTGCTCAATCAATCTCAACCACACACCAAAAACCCAGACCTAGCTAAAAATTTCACCAACCCATGAATCGAAAATACAGGGATTTGATGACTCAGAGTAAGTTGTATCACTTCTCACATATACAAGAAATCTAAAATCTATGTCATTAACACAAGCTTTGGTGACAGATTCAATAGTGATAGAGATTCAACGGTGACAAAGGGATTTGGTGTGGCTTCTCTCTCTTGGTATCACGGCCCTATCTTCGCAAAAGCAGCGGATCCGGTGACGGCGACTCTGTTCAGAGCGGCGACACTAGTAGGAGTGGCCGATCGACCAACATTGGAAGCGATCAACAGCGGAGTCATAGCGGCGACGGTAGGAGTCCTGGACAGAGCGATGGCAAATCTAACCACAGAGAGAGAGAGTGAGAGAGACACGATGGAGAGAACAGTGAGAGATAGAGAGAATGGAATAAAATAATAATAATGATAATGCTAGGTATCATGAAAGAAGTATCATAAAAAGTCTTCATGAAGATTCTCCACCCTTGGATTAATTTATAGTGTTTGTAGTGTTTTATTGTATGTTATGCAATTACCCTTGGATTAGTTTCATGAAACTTTTCATGATATTTATTTCATGATGCGTAACATTAATAATTATGGACGAATTAAAAAGTGACACATATATCAAATAAGTATAAAAAGTTAGCAGAAATAGACGGAGGGTCAACATTGGGACACGGGTAAAAATTTAAGATTTAAATTGTTAAAATTAAAATGTTAGGGTTTAATGTGAAAAACACGCCAAACCCTGGTTTAAACATGCCAAACCCTGGTTTAAAAAAAGAAAAAAACAATTTAAAGAATTGACCCACTTTTTAAACTATGAAAAATTAACTTACTTTTTTAAATCACATTTTGAAAATACGATTTTAAAATTGAAATTGCATTTTCAACATGCAATTTCACCTGAAATCGCGCGTTGAAAATGCAATTTATGATGACATGGACTTCACTTTTTGAAATTACATTTTCAACATGCGATTTCAAGGTGAAAATGCAATTTCAATTTCAAAATCACATTTTCAAAATGCGATTTCAAAAACCAAGTTAGTTTTCCAAATAGTTTGAAAAGTGGGTCAATTCTCTAAATTGTTTTTTTTTTTTTTTAGAATATTAAAAAAAAACACTCTCACTTGTGGTCTTGTACAATTTTTCAACGAGTGCTGTTATTAACACTTATTTAATTTCTTTAAACTTTTAATTTTTATCCTTTATTATTTTAATTATTTTATAAAGTAAAATTATATTAAAAGATAATTTTTAATAGAACACTCATCCATCAAATGAAAATAATTAGAATGACACTCTATAATATTATACACTCACTTCCATCTTCATCTATATATATTCCTTACAAACAGGGATGGACTGGGGGGCTGGCAGGGGTGACCGCCATCCCAAAGTTTTGAAAAAAAACCCTTAGATATAGTAATAAAATTACAAATATTTTTAAATTATATAGGTTCGCCAGTCCAAAGTTTTTGCAAAAAATTTAAGAACTGCCACCTCCTAAATTTTGCACTTTAAAATTTAAATTTTTTTTTTTTTTTGATAAATACTAATAATAATAATAATAATAATTTATTTTTTAAGTATGATTACTTTTTTATTTTAAATTTAGTAATGTTAAAATAATTGAGAATTTAATTGTTAATCTGATTAGGGCCCAAATTTTTTAGTTGTTTGCTTATAATAACTAAATAAAAAAAAATGATTACTCAAGAAAATACCAGTCTCAATCATACGTAGACAACAGTAACCTACCTAAAGCAGTCATCATATATTCAAAACAAAGAAGCTTCTCTTCTTTCTCTTATTTCACAACCAGTGAACCCAAATCATCAGAACCAGTGACCTAAAACAATCTCTCTCTCATGCGTTATGAGTCTTCCGGCGTTCAAGGTCGTCATTCCTCTGGCAGTACTCTCTCTTTCTCTCTCTCTTTCTCGAATAAGAGTTAAGGTTTATTATTTGGGGAAAAAAAGATTGGACTATGAACTTAGTAATGCTAGTAATAGAACCATTTGTGTAATTCTCAGTCAATTATTTATACTTTTGTATTACATTTCTATTGTTATGTTAATTTTTTTATTGTTTACCCATTGAAAATGACATGTCCTTTGTTAAATTATATTATATTGTTAGTGTGCTTCTTACCTAGTGAGTAACAAAAATTGTCTAATAATTTTCAGGTTCTTAAATCAAATTGAGTTGAATGTTAGGTGAATTATTGTGAACAAAAAAATTGATTCTTTCTTTAAGAAAAGAGGCTCTCAAGATATAGAAGTTAATGCAACTACAAAACCTTTCACTGATAATGTTAAAGCTTCAATTCCTGAACAACGTCCTTGTAAAATGCCTAGAATAAAATCCAAAGAAGTTGATACATCTTCTTTGGTAAGGGATCTAGGACTATGACCACTGTTAGACATTGGGCACCCATGTGGCATGACCCTTTGAACCTTTTGAACCTTATCCATGTAAGTTTGAATTTGAATTCAAATTCAAAACTTATTTAGATAACCACTCAGGATATCTATATCTATCATATCAACTGATATGGATTAGATGACATAGATATCTTATATATCTGATATGATATGGGATATGGGTAATCAGAAAAATAACGTTTTTTTATGTTTTTCCCATATACTGACTCTCTTCCATAAAACAACGATCAAACCATGTTGTACTGTGAGTTGTGTGGGTGATACTCATTTTGTAATATCACTCCACTGCTGTGGTGGTTGTTCACATTCTGGAAGCACGTGATTTACCCACGAGACCCTTCACTTCAGACTCTGCTAAAAGGTATGACTATGAAAAATTTTCATCCGATGCGTTATACTATGATTTACATTGGTATCAGAGCATATATGGGTATTTTCGTGTTTTCTTTAATCATGTGTATAATTTTATATAAATATGTACACATTATATACATGAATATTAATAAAGGAGGAAGATGTCCACTTTCATTAGATTAAGAGCATAAAATACCTCATTTTTATGTTTATTAAATCTCATTTTTAATACCATAAATGTATTTTTTTGGAAAATGAAGTCCGGCAGTACCAAAATTGGACCAAAAAATGCCCTGGAAGGCGGCGCGTGGGCCGCATGCGCCACCTGACGCCGTGAGTGGCTTACACGCACTTCCACACGCTGTCACACGCCAGACGCACTTCTGATACGCCTCCATGCGCCATCACGCGCGCGTCAGCAGCGCTGTCCACGCGTGCGCCGTGCGCTGAGCCACGTTCTGAGCTGCGCGCTGAGCCGCGCCGTTTTTCCTCTGCCGGCGTGGCTGGCTTGGCTGCTGGTACTAAGGCGCTATTTGTTTTGTTTTAAATTTTGAATCGCGTTAAAAGGTCATAATTAATTCGTAATAGATTTGTTTTATGCGTGGTTGGTACTGTTAGACTCAGAATTAAATTTTCTATATTCTGTAAAAGTTTGAAAATTTTATGAAAATAAAAAGTATTTTTTCTGTGATAATAATTCATTATTTATGCTTTAAAATGCTTCTGGTGTTGCATGAATAATTTTCTGGGGTTGAAATTTTTATTGTAGACTACTGAAAAGTTTTACTATTTACTAGTATAATTGTTTCAGTTTATCAGATTCTGGAATTTTTATTTCTAATTTTATGTGTGTTTATTAGTTATTTAAAATTTCAGAAAAATTCCAGAAAATTTCAGAATGATGTACATTTTATTATGGCATAATTTGAATATTGAATACAACATATTTTTTTAGGGTTTGTAATATGTTGCAATTAAAGAAACATGATTAGTTTATTTATTTATTTATTTGAATTCCATTATTAAATGAATATAGCATGAGTTATTTGTAAATTTACATTAAGATGCTATTGTATGAAATGTATCATGCTTTGTATATGTCATAAATAGTGGGAGATTGATTGTTTTTTGCGCATGGAATTAAATTAAATTTTGATAATTATCACTAGAGGCGCAAGAGATGATTACGAGCATAGCAAATTTTCGATCTTGAGACATGCGTAATATTATCATTATTTAATTTATTTTTTTTTTGCCGCAAAATAATTTTTTGTGTTGCTATCATTAATATCCCCTGCGCATTTGTTTACTCTGTATGTAGAAATGGCTGCTAAGACAGTGGTAGCAGACTTAACTAAGGGAGAGAAATTAGATGGCGACAATTATGATATATGGCACCGTAAGATCCAATACCTCCTCAATGAGCAAGAAGTGTTGACCACACTTGAACAAGTGATGGTTGAGCCAGAGCAGGGCAATACAGCTCAACATCGTCGTGATCTTGAAGTCTTTCAGACTTGGCGTAACAAAGATCGGTGTGCGCGCTTTACTATGTTGAGCAGCATGCACAACGACTTGATTAGTGAGTTTGAGCATTGCCCGACTGCATTTGAGATGTGGGAAGCTCTCAAGCAAAAGTTTGGTATTACCTGTTTAGCAAAGCTACGTGGGCTGACTATGAAGTTTGACTTATATTAGAAAAGGGTGCATCACTCGATGAAGCAGCATTTGAGGGTCATGTCAGCCATGATACGTGAGCTTGCGGCTGTTGGGCACAATTTGACTCAAGAGCAGCAAGTACAAGCTGTGATTCGCTCTCTGCCAAATTCTTGGAAGCAAATGAAGTAGAACATGATGCATAATGAGAGTGTGAAAACATTCGAAGACATATCGCGTCATTTGGAGCTAGAGGCTAAGCGCCTTGAGGCGGCTAAGTCTGATGGTTCTGCTATGGTGGTTGAGTCGAGCTCACGTAGGACTTCTCAGTTCAAACGTGGAAAAGCAAAAGGTGCCCCTAAGAAGCAAGCATCAGCTGCGCTAAAGCCCAATGGCGCTAGAAATTTCAAGCGTAGGGGCAAGAGAGATGGCAAGAAGGTAAAGGTTAAATTGACATGCTTTAATTGTAACAAAGAAGGACACTTCGCTCGGGATTGCCCTGAGCAGAAGAAGGTACTCCCTGACTTAATTTCTCGCATTCAATGCTTTGTGTCTAGTCAAGCATTAATTGCTCATTCTTCTCATTTTTGGGTTGTAGACTTCGGAGCAACAGACCACATCGCAAGGGACAGAATAGGGTTCGTTAAGTATCGTCGAGTACCTGCTAGGAGCAGAAAAGTTTACATGGGGAACGAGTCCAGTGTGAAGGTGCTTGGCATTGGCACATACAAGCTGGAAATGCGACAAGGACGCACCTTGTATCTTCATGATGTTCTTTATGCTCCGGATATTCGGCGAAACTTAGTTTCAGTTATTAGCATGATGAGCCTTGGTTTTAGCTTTTGTTTTGAGAATAATGGTGTTAGCATTTATTTGGGAACAATTTTTTGTGGTTTTGGTTATCTTTCAGATGGTTTTTTAGTTTTGGATGTGGATGATTCTAGTTATAATAAAAATGCCAATGGCTTTGTTTCAAATATTGCATCTTTTTGTGATAATGATTCTATGAGATGGCATGCTAGATTAGGCCACATAGGGCAAGACAGGATGACTAAATTGGCTAGAGAAGGTCTTTTAGGCCCACTCGCTAGAGTCACTTTGCCTACTTGTGAGCACTGTCTTGCTGGTAAGGCAACAAGGAAACCATTTGGGAAAGCTATAAGGGCATCTATCCCATTACAACTTATTCATTCTGATATATGTGGACCAATGAATGTGAGGGCAAGGCATGGAGCCCCTTATTTCATCACATTTATAGATGATTGCACGCGTTTTGGTCATGTCTATTTGATTTCTCACAAGTCAAAAGCATTGGATTGCTTTAGACAGTATGTTAATGAGGTTGAGAATCAATTAGACAAGAGCATTAAGGCTTTAAGGACTGACCGAGGACGTGAGTATCTATCTAAGCAATTTAAAGTGCTCTGTGAGGAAAAAGGAGTTATCAGGCAATTGGCAATTCCTAGGACTCCGCAGCAAAATGGTGTAGCGGAGAGAAGAAATCGCACATTGCTTGACATGGTTAGATCAATGATGGCGCAAGCTAATTTTCCTATTTCTTCTTGGGGAGATGCTTTGTTGACTGCTACCTACGTCCTTAACCGTGTGCCCTTCAAATCAGTTCCTTCCACCCCATATGAGATGTGGACTGGCAAAAAGCCTGATTTGGGCAATTTGCGGCCTTGGGGTTCGGCAGCTTACATACACAACGCTTCTCATAAGTTTGGGAAGTTGGGCCCTAGAGGAAAGAAGTGTATCTTCATTCGCTATAGTGAGCATTCTAAGGGTTATGTGTTTGTTGGGGAGCATCCGGATGGAAGTGTGACTGAAATTGAGTCACGAGATGTGGATTTCCTAGAGAAGGATTTCCCTAGCAGAGGTGAGGTAACTAGAGAAGTAGAACTCTATGAGATGGAGGAAAGTGATAATCAAGATAATATTTTGAAGCAATCCATCAAAGAGGAGGTAAGCATTCATATAAAAATCAAAATATTTTCTTGATTATCACTTTCCTCCATTGTTTGATTGTTCAAACTTTCGTCTAGGGTTTAGGGTTTTAAAATAATAAAAAAACAATGATATTAATGATAATGGTGAGTTTCGGTAAAGTGGATTGAAGTTTTGGAGTGAGAAAGAAGAAGAAGAAGAAGACAAACTAGCTTTGATATCTTGGGGAAGAAGATGTAGAGATTTGAATAGAAATAATAGATTGGGGTGTACCATGAGGAAAAAAAGAAATTATTTTAGGGTTTAATAAGAATTGTCCTTATTAATAAATTCACATTAATATATAATAAGAATTAAAATTTATAAATTTAAATTGGGCATACTAAGATATTTTTTGGATTCAAATAGAATGCCCCCCAACCTAGCATAGTACAACCTGGCTCGTGCCCAAGACTAAGTTCAACATATGTACATAAACAAACCTAGGCCCAAACCCAACTTCTATTGATATCCACTTTATAAAATAATTCTTATTCACAACTCAATAGTATTGGCTCATTATTCTGGTATTATAATTTTCTCACTTAAGAGAATACAACTCCACTTGGACCCACCTCAACCGACGGTTAAGTCCTACTTTAATCTCGAATTAAAATTACCAAAAAATCAATATTTTCCAACAACAACATGCTGGATTGTACAGCGGCACCGTTGCAGGAGTTGTTTCACATCTTCCATAATGCTGCGCAAGGAAGCATTAATTGTTGAATTTGATTGCATCAAAGCTACAACTTCGGTTGAGTCTAACTCTATCACCGCATCAATGTATCCTTCCTCAAAGATGATTGTGAGGCCTCTGTAAATGCCCCACATTTCTGCCTCCAAGCTTATGCAATTTTTCAGTTTGCCAAAATAACCATATAACCATATTCCAGTGTTATCTCTGACCAAGCTTCCAAATCCTCCAAAACCTGGGTCTCCTCGAGCACATCCATCCGTATTCAACTTAATTTTTCCTGCAGGGGGAAGTAACCATTTGATTAGAACGGGCCTGCTCAAAGAATTGGAACTTAAATTCATGTTACCAAATACAACATTAATCAATTGTTACACATAGGGAAAAAAATGTATTAACTCACTAACTTCTTCACAATTAATATGTAGAAATAGGCACAAACTAATTAACAAATCTTCCTACTAAGGTGTTCTCGTGTTTCACAGGGATCCAAGCCCATGTCCAAGTGATGCGTCCACGACAGTTTTGTCATACCTCTGCCTCTTTTTCTTTTGTTTTATTTTTTATTTTATTTGTTTATTAAATCAAAAAGTTGCCATCAAGGAAAGCTGGTTAAATTGGTTCAAAGGTGTAGATAATGCAATAGGTCAGAGAAGTTTAATCATTAATTTATTTATTTTTTAAATTTTGGATAAACTAAATTAATAAAATGTCAATGAATATAAAGACGAGTTGTTATTCCTAGTTTTGTGGATGATGTATTTAATCAATAATATGTTTTAGTTATAAAATACGTAGTAGATTAGGTTTAGTGAGACAGGATCTCTCTTAAAAGAAACATTAAAAAGTGTGTGAGTGATTTTCCGATCACACTGCCCACCTTAGTAATTCAGCTGTAGAACACAGGCAGAATAGATGGCACCCTGCTGTCCTGCACAGAAAGAGAAGGTTCCGGCGGTGGTTCTTCCACCCGGGGGCACTCCGACGATCAAGTCAATATATTTCTCAAAGATAATCAAGTATTCAACTCACTAGCTTGAGTATATCAAAACATACCTTAGACCTATGGGGGTGCCTCTCTTTTATAGCCAATACAATCCTAGTCCCAATAGGAGCCTAGCCCTAATGGACTTAGGATTACTGCTAATCTGGGACTCCTAGTGGGATTAGGATAAACTCTCTAAGAGTTTATCTTTACCCAAACTGTAGTCTTCTCCCAATCTAGGACTCTTCAGCCAGGTTGAGTTCCTTCTTTATTCTAGGACTCTTGTCCCTTATCCGCTTATCTCGAATTCCGATATCTTCGGAGGTAACCTCGGCCTATCCGAGATGACCTCGGCATAACAACCAGGACACGTGGCACCTTGGCTGACACGTCGGCGTCACCTTGCCACGTGTTGGTACTCAGAAAATATATCCCCACAACTACGCCCTAGGTTCTATTACCTCGGCATTCTGAGATGATGGAACCTATATCGTTCCTCTTTTCAGTACATCAGCATAAGAACTCTTCAGCCGAGATCGTTTATTTCAGGCCGACATGTCTTCTTTCAAAAACAAGAATTCAAATGAACTCTCCCACGCGCATGAGCTGTCATGCATCACTTCTCAACCGTTCCACTTACGCGTTTCATCTTCATTGGCTCGTGCTTGTGACGCGCTTGTAAGCCGTCTTTCATTTGTCTGCGCCGTCTGACGTGTGCGTTGCTCCAGGCGCATTAAATGCCCTATTTTGCCGCCGTTTCAATTTTTTGACAAAACTCTTGCCTCTTTCCTCCGTTTCTCCACTTTTGCATTCGTTTCTACTTGCTCTTTCTCTCTCTAAACTTTTCTTCTTGAATCCGCCACTGTTCAAGCTCCAGGCCCTGCAACTGATCTTTTTATTCCATTCCAGCGAAGCTTTCGCCATTCCGTCTTATCGGCGACCCTCATTCTGGCTTCAATCTCTCTGGTAAGCCACTATTCTTTTCGTTTTCAGTTCATTGATGCTCTTCTATTTTCTTGCTATTACTGTCTTTTTCAAACATCTATCTTGCGAACCATATACCTGAATGCTTTGATTCTGCTTTTGCCCATGTTTTGAACACTTGTTCTGTTTCACCATTTTTCTGCCACTGTTTTTGACCCTGTATTTCTTGTTTTTTATGCTTTTGAGAGCCTCACCTCTGTTCTTGATACTGAAGCTTCGTCTTTTGTTTCTTGCTTTCTGTATTATTTTTCCCAGATCTGTGCCCTCAATCTTTGTCTTCATAGATTTAGGCTTGGGATTTGTCTATAGAACCTTCCAACTCTTAGGAAAAACTGAAACAAGCTTTACCAGTGTTTACCTAGGTTTTGCCGAGGTTTTTAAAAACCCTTTAAGAACATCTTCTTTCTGTAATCAAATTCCTTTACGCCGAAATCATGGATATGTGGAGACATAGGGTAGATACCTCGACCAAACTTGAATACTTTAGGGAAGAGTTCGAGATTCCTGCCGACGTCAATCTGAGACTGGCTGGGGATGACGACTCAATCATGCCCACAGATGATACGATGCCTTTTCCCATTGTCGCTTTTACTGAATGTGGACTTCGGCTTCCACTTAATCCCCTTTTTCGTGAAGTTCTCCACTACTACAAGTTGAACCCCATGCAACTTACCATTAACTCTTATCGAATGATTAACGGTGTTATAGCCTTAGCTAGGCAGGAGAACGTTAGGATCACCCTTGCTGACATCCAATTTTGTTATACCATGTGTGCCCTTAACCTGAAAGAAAAAGGTTTCGTCTATTACCTCAAGCCGAGGTCTACTGAATTCAAAATCGTAGCTGACCTTCCAGACTCCAACAAGGGGGCTGGAGATGACTATGTCATTGCTTCTGGAAATTGGGAATTTGCCCCAGACGAGGATGCCCATCTCTACCCTCTTCCTCGGTCAGTTAAAGAGGGCAAGGGTAAGAGCCCAGTATTAATACTTAGTTGTTTCTTTTCAAATCTTCAATATCTTATCTGTCTCTAATGTCAGTTTTCTTCTTGCAGATGTTCGTAAGCCACCGAAAAACTTTCGCTAATCTTACGTTCCCAGCAAGGACCTGAAAAAACTCCTGGACTTGCCAGTCCACAAAAGGAAAGCGCTTCTTCTTCTCAACTTTATTCCAACATACAAATCGATTTTGCCCGACGTCCCCAAAAGAAAGAAGAAAAGCCTTTCTCCTCCTACTGCCACAACTCAAACCGCTTCAACATCTCGAACAGATCAAGGGTCAACATCTGACCCAACCAATCAACCATCTACTTCGGCGCCATACTTGATCCCCATACTTGAACGAAAACGTCGGCGAAGACTTGTCAAAACTGCTGAGATGGGTTGCCCAAAGCCGATTGTCGCAGAACTCTTAGCCGACCTCCCAACTGATGTTGACGCTCAGCCAACACAGAGCATGCCCCCACCAAAGCCGAAGAGAACTAAAAAGGCTCAGCCAATGGCCAAAGCCACTGTAGTTGAGACTGAGGATGCCCTGCCAATTTCACAATTGGCTGGGAGCGGGAAGACTGCTTCTGTTCCCACAAAAAGGTCTGCTGAAGCACAGCCATAAGAGTCCACACAATCGAAGAAGCCGAGGTCAACATCTGTGACGACCTCGGGGTCCAAAAAATCTGATGTTCCTTGGGCTCCCCAGATTACTCTGGAAGATAGGCCCATAATGACAAGTGAAAGCGTTGATGACATTAACGTCGGTGTTGCCCTTAGTACGACGCTGCTCCTTCTTGGTGGTCTGGAGCGGAATGCCGAGTATAGTGAGTATGAGAACTATGCCCTAATGCTCCAGCACTCCGTTCAAGTAAGTATTCCTGCTTGGTACTTTTTCTTCTATTCTGCTTTGCACTTAAAATATTTTCTAACACTTCTGCTTTCTTTCAGGCCATCTAACATGCCCATTCGTTTTCAATGCAATCTTTCAAGAATCGAGAGAAGTTGTCCGAGATGAAGAAGGAGTTTTCTTCCCTTCAGAGGGCCAACAAAAATCTTCAATTAAAAATGAAGAAACTAGAAGATCAGGCCGAGGCTGCCACTAAAGCCCAAACATTAGCTGAAGAGAAGGCTGAAGCTGCTGAGGCCATCAAGAAAGTTGCTGAATCCCAACTGAAAGAGGCCGAGGAAAAAGCGGCCCAGGCCGAAAAGGAGCTTCAGGAGGCCTTGGCTACTAAAGAAGCTGAAATAAAAGAAGCTGATGAGAAGGCTTATACCCAGGGCGTGGCCGACGTCACTGAGGATTACAAATTACAAGTTAGACAGGCATGTAACAGGGGCTTCTCCCTTGGTTGGATGTCCCTAGCCAAAAAGCTCAATGTTCCTGATGATTCACCATTGCGCCAAGCCGACGCTATTCATCTTCCATTCCCTCATCTTCCACCTCCAAGTCAAGCTGAAGATGAATCTGAATCCGAATCTGAGGATGAGGATAAAGATGATGATGAGGCTTTAATAAGGAAGCCTAAAGACGCCAATGAGACCAAGTCTCCTCTTCAGGATAATCAAGTCCTAGATTTGACTCATGAGGAGGATGAGGAGGTTGTTAAGGCGGCTACTCCTGAGCAAGCATCTGACGTTCCTCCAACCGAAAAAAGCCTTGATCAAACACTTGCCGAAATTGATGCTGAGATCGTGGCAGAAAAGGCAGCCGAAGTAGGTCTTCAAGAATCTGCCGAGGTAGTTCACCAAGAACCTGCCGAGGTCCAAACCCAAATTGCTCCTGAAGCTGAAGAATCATAGCTTCCAAGTCTTTTGTACTCTTTTGTTTTTTGGACAATATAAGTTTCTGTGTATGGCCGATGTGCCTTCTTCTGAACAATTACTTTTGGATTGTTCCCTCTTTTATGAAAGACTACAACTGTATTGTCTGAATGCTTCAATCTTTATTTTCTCTGGATTACGTCTGTATGATTCTATACTTAGAATATTTTACATGCCTTTCATACTTTGCCTCCTTTGTGCAATCTTCTCGGGGTTACATACCTCGGGTATAATAACTACAAGTTTTACTTCGGCAAGATACTGACCTGCAAACTTTTCATGAATTTTAACAAGTGTAAAACATATACTTATTCAATGTTAACTTTGCAAACTTTTCTCAAGTTTCAACAAGTGTTTAAACAGTGATCTCGGTCTAACCTACTTGTAAATTGCTACAAATTTCAACAAGGATTAACATATACTGTAAATTTTTCTCAAGTTATAACAAGTGCTAAACAATGATCTACTAGTAAATTGCTACAAATTTCAACAAGTGTTTAAACAATATACTTAGCTTTTACTTCAACCTGTAAATTGCTGCAAATTTCAATAGATGATCATATGTCGGCTTAACGTTATCTTGTAAATTGCTACAAATTTCAACAAGTGTTAAGCATTTTCTTTGATCTAACCAACCTGTAGATTGCTATAAGTGTTTAAGTAATAACATCGGCTTTGCTTCGGCTTGTAAATTGCTACAAATTTCAACAAGCGAAGAGAAACAGTAGGAATCAGCTTAACTTCAACTTGTAAATTGCTACAAATTTCAACAAGCGAAGATAAGGAACCATCTCGGCTTAACTTCAACTTGTAAATTGCTACAAATTTCAACAAGTGAAGATAAGGAACCATCTCGGCTTAACTTCAACTTGTAAATTGCTACAAATTTCAACAAGTGAAGATAAGGAATCAGCTTAACTTCAACTTGTAAATTGCTACAAACTTGTAAATTGCTACAAATTTCAACAAGTGAAGATAAGGAATCAGCTTAACTCCAACTTGTAAATTGCTACAAATTTCAACAAGTGAAGATAAGGAATCAGTTTAACTCCAACTTGTAAATTGCTACAAATTTCAACAAGTGAAGATCAGCTTAACTCCAACTTGTAAATTGCTACAAATTTCAACAAGTAAAGATAAGGAATCAGCTTAACTTCAACTTGTAAATTGCTACAAATTTCAACAAGTGAAGATAAGGAACCATCTTGGTTTAACTTCAACTTGTAAATTGCTACCAATTTCAACAAGTGTTAAGCGTCTTTGCCTTCTCTCTGCCCCCAATGTGAACCTGAGTTCCACTTGGGTTCTCATTATTCATGAATAATATTGCACATCTTTTATTAGTGTAGAGGAATTCTGCTATGATTTTATTAATAACGTTGAAAGAATAACAAGGAACATCTAATAATAGAAAAATTTCAGATTACAAGTGTTCCATGGTCTAGGTAATGCTTTGCCCTCATTATCTTCAAGCCGATAAGCCCCATTGCCTAATACCGAAGTAATTCTGTAGGGTCCTTCCCAGTTTGGGCCAAGCTTGCCCTCTCTGGGATCCTTCTTGTTGCCGACGACTTTTCTCAAGACTAGGCTGCCGACTTGAAAATCTCTTGGATTGACCTTCTTATTGTAAGCTCTAGCAAGCTGTTGTTGGTATACTGCGAGCTGAATTGCAGCTTTCTCTCTTCGTTCTTCCAAAAGATCCAGATCTCGGGCTAAGAGTATATCATTAGTCCCATTCTCAACTCCCTGGGTTCGGATCCCTGGGATGCCGACTTCCAGTGGAATGACTGCTTCTGTGCCATAAGCCATGGCAAAGGGGGATTCCCCTGTTGATCTTCTCGGCGTAGTCCGATATGCCCAAAGTACGTTGGGTAATTCGTCTACCCACTTTCCTTTTGCTGCCTGCAGCCTCTTCTTTATTCCATCCAAAATTACTTTGTTGGATGTTTCTGCTTGCCCATTACTTTGGGGAAAACTTGGTGTTGAAAAGTAATTCTTGATCTTGAATTTCGCACAAAAGTTCTTGATGAGTTTGCTGTCAAATTGCGTTCCGTTGTCGGCAACTATGGCTCTGGGAATGCCAAATCTGGTGATGATGTTTCTCCATATGAAGTTCTTGACGTCTACATCTCGGATTTTGGCAAGAGGTTCTGCCTCTATCCACTTCGTGAAGTAATCTGTTGCTACCAGCAAGTATTTTCTCTGCCCAGTTGCCTGGGGAAGTTTTCCAACAAGATCCATGCCCCACTGGGCAAACGGCCAAGGGCTGGATACTGGATTCAAGTCAGCAGGTGGCTGATGTATCAAAGGTGCAAACCTTTGGCATTGTTCGCACTTCTTCACGTATACTTCTGCATCTTTTTGCATGTAGGGCCACCAATACCCCTAGGTAATGGCCCTGTGAGCTAGTGATCTGCCCCCAGCGTGGCTTCCACAGACTCCTTCATGAATTTCATATAAAAAATCTTCAACCTGCAAAGGGTGTACGCACCTTAAAAGGGGTCCAGTGAAGGACCTTCTGTAGAGATGTCCGTCCGCAGTCAGACTGAATCTTGCCGACTTCAATCTGACTTTGTGTGCCTCCTTGCGGTCTTCTGGCAGCTTTCCTTCTTTTAGGAATGCAACAACTGCATCCATCCAGCTTGGCCCCATGTCCACACACATTGCTTCCTGCTCTGTGTTCTGTGGTTCTATGCTCGGGCCCGACATATAGTCAATCATAATTGTCCTTGTTTTTCCGGTCTGCATTGAACTTGCTAGGTTGGCCAACGCGTCGGCGTGGCTGTTATCATCTCGGCTTACTTGGAGTAGTCGGCAGTTCTGAAATAAGGCTGCCAATCTGATGACCTCTTTTGCATATGCCGACATCCTTTCGTCTCTGGCTGCAAATTCTCCTGTTGACTGGTTAACAATAAGCTGTGAATCACAAAAAACTATTACCTCATCTGCTTCTGCTGCTGCTGCTAGTTTTAGCCCTGCAATTAATACTTCGTATTCTGCTTCATTGTTTGAGGCCTTGAACCCCAAATGGATGGATTGTTCTATTATTTCTCCATCTGGAGATATCAGTAGCACTCCTGCCCCCGCTTCTTGTCGGTTTGAACTTCCATCGACAAACAGTCTGAAAGAGTCGCCGATGTAGATGCTGCAGGGTCTGAATTTTTCCTTCCTTTGTTCTTTTGCCTTAGGCTGGGATTCTCCTTGCTTGCTGAGACATCGTTCATCTTGGCTCAACGGAGCCCGATGTTCGATGGATTCGGGTGTGAATTCTGCAATGAAGTCGGCCAAAACTTGGCCCTTAATTGCTGTTCTGGGCCTGAACTCCAGGTCATACTAGCCCAAGGCAACTGCCCATCTTGCTATTCTTCCTGTTAAGTCTCCTTGTTGCAATAAGGACTTCAATGGGTGCTCTGTTAGCACCACCATCTTGTGCGCCTGAAAGTAATGGTTCAACTTCTTTGAGGCCATTACTAAGGCCAGCATTAATTTCTCTAGTGGTAAATACCTTATTTCTGCGTCGGCCAAGGTTTTACTTACATAATAAACAGCCTTCTGTTCTCATTTTTCTTCTCGGATTAGCACTGCACTTACTGCGTGTTCTGACACAGTTAAGTACAAAAACAGCTCTTCCCCAGGTTCAGGTGTTGAGAGGACTGGAGCCGTGGTCAGATATTTCTTTAGGTCGGCCAAAACAGCCTCACATTCCTTAGTCCATAGGAAGTCCGTGGACTTTTTCACCAGGTTGAAGAAAGGTTTACATTTGTCTGAGCTTCGGCTTATGAACCTGTTTAGGGCTGCGGCCCTTCCAGTAAGCATTTGTACCTATTTTGCCGATGTTGGGCTCTGTAGATCTATGATGGCCTTAATCTGATCTGGGCTGGCCTTTATGCCCCTTCTTGTTACCAGGTACCCCAGAAACTTACCAGATTCAACTCCAAACGCGCACTTTGATGCATTGAGTCGGAGCCGATATGTTTTGAGGATTTCAAATACCTCTTTTAGGTCGGCAAGATGACCTTAGGCTCCTTGGTCTTCACGACCATGTCATCGATGTAAACTTCTACTGTTTGGCCAATCAAGTGTCTGAACATCTTGGTTACCAACCTTTGGTAAGTTGCTCCTGCGTTTTTCAGCCCAAAGGGCATTACTCTGTAACAGTACAGGCCTTTTGGGGTGATGAACGCTGTTTTCTCCTCATCTGGGGGGTACATGGCTATCTGGTGGTACCCCCTATAAGCGTCCAGGAAGCTCATCCTTCTATGTCCAGATGTGGCGTCTATCAATTGGTTAATCTTGGGCAAAGGAAAGCTATCTTTGGGACAGGCTTCATTCATGCTTGTAAAATCTACGCAGACCCTCCATTTACCGTTTTTCTTCTTTACCACCACAGTGTTCGATAGCCATGTTGGATAATTGACTTCTCTAATGGCCTTAGCTTCCAGTAGTCTGTCTACTTCTTCCTCCACTGCTTCGATGTGCATCAACGTCGGTCTTCTAGCTCGTTGTATTACAGGTTTGGTTGACCTGTCGACGTTCAGTCTGTGACATATGACCTCGGGGTCAATGCCAGGCATTTCATAAGGTGTCCAGGCGAACACCTCTATGTTTGTTCTCAAAAAAGCTTCCAGTTCTCTTTCTTCTTCCTCGGCTAAGCTTGAGCCGAGAAGAAAGAAGCGCTCTTCGTCGCCCTCCTGGACGAGGATTTTCTTTAGTGTTTCCTCACTTTTCTCGGCCGGTTCCTTGCCGACATCATCTAGGACCTCCATGTTCTCATCTTCAATCTCTGCCTTCCCTGGTTCTTGTATGTTGCAGGTTGTACGATTGCATATCAATTGTTAGTCAATTGCTTTCCACTAAAAAAATATTTTATCATAGTATAGATCACCTAGCAATAGCTTATTAATCTTTAGTCTGAAAAAATATACAACTTCCTTTTGAACGAGCAATCGATCTCATCCAAAAGAACTTCATAAGAATTTTCTTTTTTAACCACGAATTCCAAGAACATTTTACATTCCCATTACTTTTTTTCAAAATTCTTTTTCAAGTGAAACTAAAACATGTATGCTTAAATTATACTTGAGAGGTAATGGAGTATACTGTAGCTAAGTATGATAATTTTACCAAACTTCTCCTAAATATCCTAAAATTCCATTACAACTTGATTTTGTCATCAAAATTTGCCAATTAACCCTATTGTATTACAAGACAATGACAAAGTTAAGAACTTGACAAACTTTTTATGTCCTATGGATTCTTTCAAGAAATTATATAATAGAATGATTGAATTAAACCACTGTGTAGAGCGAACTAATTAACAATTGTCGTCTCTAAATGCAATTTAAATCAACCTTTTTAGAATCGTCTCTAAATGCAATTTAAATCAACCTTTTTAGAAACAACTCTACTTACTTTCAGTTTTTAAAGTTGAAAACATATTTTCAGTAATTAAGGGTGAGGGTCAAAAGCCAATGAGCTGTTGTTTCTCTTCATTTGTATAAAATGAAAAGAAATAAAAAAAATAAATAAATACATTCCATTGCCAAACGGTCACAAAAATTTCAAAAATGCAATTTCTTGACTAGGTCATGTAAAACATGGATGATCTCAATCTATGTCACTTATATGACTGATGCAATATAATCAAGCTGAACTCATACTTACCAAATAAAAAAGTTGGATAATGTCAACCTAATAATTATTATACAATGTAATTTTGATACTATAATTTGGTCGAAGGTTAATTGGTAACAACTTTAAAATTTAGAATGAATTACATTTTGCACCTTCAAAGTTTTACCTAATTCTCTTTTTGACCCCTTGAACTTTTAATCTAGTATGTTATAATTTAATAATTAAACTATTAAACTTTTGTCAATGTGATCCAGATAGTAATTCCATCCATCCAATTTTTAGTATTTAAAAAAGAAAGAGAAAAAAAAGAAGTGGTACTAAAACTTTTTATACTTTAACGCCTTAAGTATTACATTTTTCCACTTTGAGCCTAGTGTTAAACATTTTCTACTTTGGCCATTCAATTCAATATGTTAAGTGTATTTGACAAAAATTGGATCACATTAACAAAAATATAATAGTTAAGGGATCAGATTGTTAAGAAAATATTAACTTTAAAGGCCAAAAAAAAAAAATAGTAATTTAAAAGTATAAAGTGTAAGTTATCATAATTTTATTAAGAAAGACCTCAAAGAAGCATCTCCATATCCATGCTTTACTTGTTCTAATTAGTTTAAAAAAGCATCTCCGTGTCCATGCTTGACTTGTTCTAATAGTTTAAAAACTTTTGTGGTGCACACTCTCCAAAAGGATTACATGATACAGAAGTCCACTTGTGTTCATTTTGTCACATAAAAAATTAAGATTAATATAACTAATTAAATATTTTTTAGTTAACTATATTAGATTATAAAAAATATTATAAATTCATAATTTAGTCACAATCACATGATAAAAAAGTTGAGTCTTACATAATTGAATTTGTCATAAATCAAATATTAACACATAATCTTTAATGTCATTGTAAATAAAATTAGAAACGACTTTATAAAGATATAATTGTTTTTCCTTCACGTTATTCTCAAGTCGCATAAAATAATCAATTTTAACTAAATCACATGTGCAATCCTAATCAATTCATATTATGTATTAATCCAATCGCATTGCGTCATAATTATTGGAAACATATGATCGAGACACACGCTTTCACACCATAAAACTGTCCCATCATGCATTAAAAAATAATAATAATAATAATTTAAAAAAAAAAATAGGGCTCCAAATGAGCTGATTGCCAACAGGGTATAATTGCATGAAGCACTTTTTTTTTTTTTTTGATCATGAACATCAGCAAAGAAACAAAGACTAGCTAAAAGCCAAACAGACGGCTAAACCAGAAGGAGGGTTGGAAACCCAGTCTGCAGGGAGCAACCCTTGGTGCATTGCTTTCGCCGTCCAATGTGCTGCTGAATTGGCCCCTCTCGGACACCACGAAAACGAAACAGACCCTTCCCGAGCCAAGTTTCTGATATCATGAATAATGGCAGCAACTTCTCATGGAGGATCAGTCTCAGATACACACAGAAAAATGACAGTCTTGTTATCCCCCTCTATTTCAACAGGAGAGAGGTTGTGGGCGCGAGCCGCATAACAAGCCGATCTAATGGCCCATGCTTCCCCAAGGAAGGAAGATGAGATGTTGACTTTTTGAGTAAAACCATCCAGAATTTGGCCAGGAGAATTTCTAAACACGGCTGCAACCACAGCCTTTGCAGAGCCTATACCCAGTGCGACATCACAGTTGATTTTGATGACTCCTGGAGGGGGTGGTTGCCAGGCAGTATGAGTTTCTGAAAGCAGCTCAGGCCTCGAGGAACTGGGGCTGGAAGAGGGAGTCAGGGGGTGTGCTCGGAGCCACTCTTCTGTGTCTGTCTGGAAGCCAAATAAAGTGGATGAGGGTTCTACCACAACATGATTGAACATATAGTCATTCCTTCCCTTCCAAATTAACCAACCCAATCATGCAAACTGCCCCAGAAGATGAGAAGCAGAGGAGTGAGTCCCCTGTTGAGCTACCAATTCACATGTCCAATGTAACACTGATGAAACCTCCTCAAAATTTATTCTGAAATTCAGCGGGCTCCCAAACCAAACAGCTCGCACCCAACCACAGCCAAACAGAAGATGTTCCACTGTTTCTGGGGCTTTCCAACAAATAGGGCATAGGGGCGATTGGGCACACTTACGTCTATAAAGGTTGTCTTTGGTGGCTAAAGAGTTGGTGCAAGCCCGCCACCAAAAGTGGCGAATTTTTGGTGGGACAGGAAGATGCCAAATAATTTTCCACACTGTGTCTGGGACTTGGAAAGATGATGAAGCGCAATAGGCTGCCCTTTTGCATTTCTCTTGGCCCAGAATATGATAGCCCGATTTAACAGAGAAAGTTCCTTTTGCCTCATTGTGCCAAATGAGATTATCTTCTCTCCCTTCCATTGAAATAGGGATAGACGTGATTGCAGATACCTCATCTGCCGAAAAGACTTGATTGAGTGTAGGCAAGTTCCACTCTCTCCGACTGTTAATCAAATCCTCAACCCTGTGAAAATTACATCCCAAAGGTTGAACTGTGCCAATCTTGAACCCAGGAAGCCCAGGGACCCATTTATCAGTCCAGATAGATATGGATGAACCATTATGAACTTGCCAACGGGTGCCATCAGATAAGAGACTCCTGCCTTGCATTAAGCTAGCCCAGGCCCAAGACGCTCTTCGGCCGCTTGAGGCGTGCAAAAAATCAGTGTTAGGGTAATAAATACCCTTCAAAACGTGAGCACAAAAAGAATTAGGATTTTTAAGCAACCGCCATCCTTGACGGGCCAAAAGAGCTAAGTTGAAATCATGAAAATCACGAAAGCCCAAGCCTCCTTGAGATTTGGAAAGTGTTAGAACCTCCCATTTTGCCCAGTGAATGCCTTTACTCTCCGAATCCCCTCCCCACCAAAAGTTACGGATATAGGAGTTCAGTTTTGCGCAAAAATGTTTTGGAAAAGCAAAGCAGGCCATAGCATACGATGGGAGAGATTGGGCAACAGCCTTTAGAAGGACTTCGCGACCGGCTAGAGAGAGAAGATTTGCTTTCCACCCTTGGAGCTTAGATAACATTTTTTCAAGGAGATAGCTATAAGCTTCTGCCTTTGATCTTCCCCAAGAAGATGGAAAACCCATGTCCAAGGCGATGCATCCATGATAGTTCTGTCATACCTCAGACTCTTTTTCTTCTGTTTTTATATTTTATTTTATTTATTTGTTTAATTAAAAAGTTGCCATCAAGGAGAGCTTGTTAAAATTTGCGTCAACCAGGGATTCAATGTCAATTTTGCCCCTCATTTCATTGTGAGGTTTAGATAATGCAATAGGTCAAAAGTAGCTTTATCATTAATTTGATTTTTTTTTTTTTAAAACATTTTGGGAAAAAATGATAAAAAAGTGAATATCAATGTTACCTATAGTATATATTCTCTGTATATTTATATATTATATTATCTGTATTATCATAGTTAGATTCTCTTCTCCTATATAAAGGAGTCTTATATACATTGTTCCCATATTCAATTCAATATAAGAGTTTCTCTTTTCTCTTCTCTTTCTACTCTCATAATTAATCAAGAAGAAGAGTTGTTATTTCTACTCAGCATAAACTCAAGGCAGCTTTAGATAATCCAAATGGGAGTGATTTAGTAAATGAGGTGTTTAATCAATAATATAAATATGTGTTGATTGGGATTAGTGAAACTTGCACGGGCCATGTAAATGTTTTCAACAAAAGGTCTATCTCTATCAAATAAAATAAAATAAAATAAAGTATTTTTGATAATTATAAAATCGTTTCTAATTTCACTATTACCTGATGATGATATCATTAGATAGAACAAATGATAAAGTTAAGGATTTGACAAAATTATATGTCGTTTGAATAATTGAATTATGTTCATGTTATGCAGGGTGGTTATAATATGTTGTTATCATTTCTATTAACTTATATAAGTGTCAACTTAAAAGGTCATACAAAATAGAAACAACGCGTATTGGAAATAAATAAGTAAATAGAGTCAATTCTAATAGGTATAGTTTAAGAATTAATTAAGGGACTGTTGGCTACATATTTTGTAAAAGTCAATCACAATTCGACACGTGGCAGAGTAAGGGTAATATAGGAAGACTAGTCAAGTCCTTGATCCTGATCGTACACGTGGCAGTTAATACTGGTTCTCACGTGATCTGAGTAGCATTGGATCAGTAAAGAGATGTAAGGTGACGTGGGTTCAACGGTTACTCATATTCAAATTCAAATATAAGAGGGAAGCCTAACTGCAAATGATGGTGTAGTGGAACTACTTATAAGGCAACATGGTCAGCGATCATGGAGGAGCAGTTCGACGGTTTGAAGTGCAGTTCGAAGGTCACCCTTGACAAGTATAAATAGCAGGGAAGCCCCCAGAAAAAACCCCCAGACTCAGATCCAACAAACCAGTCATTTACTTCATATTTTCTTTTCCAGTTTTACATTTCCAGTTTTTACATTTCCTACACTTTAAATACATGTTCTTTACATTCCTGCACTGTACTTCGTTCGTAGGAGTAGTTTCAAGTAGGTCGTCACTGTAAACCTCTACGAGGCTGAGTTTGGATCATTGTAAGTTTTCATTTTAATGAAATACTTCAGTTGCTCGTCATTTCACTGTTATTTTGCTTAATTTCTCCTAAGTCAAGCCACTAGTAAAAGTCCTCTTCATTGAGGCTGAAAGAACTAAAACACAATCATCTGATAATTGGTTGGCAATTATAATTTCTGTAAGGACTGATTGATCCTTGCTGGCACGCTCGCATTTACAAAAATACCCTTCGAAAGCCAAAAAGACAACATATATTTTTGGCACACCCGGTGGGACCTGTTAAAATGGCTAGACGAAGACGACAAGGAGAAAATGAACACTTGGAAGAAGGCGTAGAAGGAGAGGTAGAAATACCTAATCCAGAGGATAATGTGGTAACACATCCTGTGGAAACTCCCATGTTATCAGAACCTATGGTCGAACAGACCAGTACTTCGGGACAAGAACCATATGTTCATAATATTGGACGAAACCAAGGAATTGGACCATCCACTGTTCCATCTACTCAGCCAACAAATCCATGGGATGGCCTAGTAGATACTATGGGACAACAATTAATGAACACAATGGAAAGGTGGGCAACATCCTTTTTGGATCGAATGAATAACCACCAACCAATAAACACAAGACACACAGAGGAAGTTTTAAATATCCCTCAGCAAAGATTGGCTAGAGATAAACAGCCTATGCAAGTTAATGGACATTCTAATGGTCAAACTAGTAACCAGAACTATGAAATACCATCACCTCAGTCTTGGTATGAACCCATTGCGAGGCCTATAGTAGGCCAAAATGCCTCAGTACTCAACAATGAAACCACACAAGTTGGTGGATCTGGTTAAGTACAAGAAACTGGTGTAAGAATGGTTACAAATCCCATGTTCGAAGCCATACCTGGCACTAGGGGGTATAATAATCCCTTATTCGAATTTATACCCGGGGGGTTGGAAGGTTGGCCTGCAAATAGAAGGGACACAACGCCTGTTCCTGCACCTTTCGCAGGACAGACTCAAAGGGGTTACCCACACCCCTAACAGCAACCTGCACCACAGGGGCAACCAGTCCCAAATGTACCACCTTATGGACCAAGACGACCGCAAGCACAAATTTGTTCACCAAATCCTGTGTTTGTCCCTCCAGTAGTGGTTCAGCAGGCACAAAATATGGTCCCTAGGGACCAAATTGCTGATATTGTTAAGGAGATGTGTGGACCGATGGCTCGGGGGGTCCAGACTCCTGTATACAGAAAACCATACCCAGAATTGGTAGATAGGGTACATGAATACCCAAGGGGGTTCAGGATACCAGATTTTACCCTTTTCTATGGGACTGGAAATCAATCAACAATAGAGCATATTGCTAGGTTTGCTACTCAATGCGGTGAATTTACTAATCATGACTATATGAAACTAAGATTATTCCCAAACTCTCTAACTGGGGGAGCGTTTGTATGGTACATCAACCTTACACCTGGCTCCATTCAAAATTGGCAACAAATGGAAGAGGCATTTCATGCCCAATTCTTCCAATCAGAGCCAGAGGTTTCTATGGCAGACTTGGCTAGATTGAGTCAAAGGCCTGAAGAAAAGGCTACTCAGTTTATTGCTAGATTTAAAAGGGCTCGAAATAAATGTAGAGTCATCCTGCCAGAGTCAGAATTCGTAAGATTGGCTCAAAATGGCCTAGAATTCAGGCTTCGAAAGAAGTTTAACTCAACTGAATTCAGAGATTTGGTGGAACTAACCTATAAGGTGTCTAGATACGAAGCATTACTAGAGGAGGAACAAGATCAGAATAATGCATCGTACAAGACATATTATAGAGATCCTAATTATGAGATCGATGCAGCAGAGATTGTGGGCAAAGAACCTGTGATCTGTAAGGCATTAGTTCATAAGGATACAACAATTGACCAACAGTTTAAAAAGAAAGACTTTCACAGAAAATACTCTTTCGATTTAACAAAAGCAGATGACATTTTTGATCATTTGCTTGCGGCCAACTTCCTTAAGTTACCAAAAGGAGTAAAACTGCCATCTCCAGATAAACTTAAGGGAAAAGTATATTGTAAATGGCATAACTCTTGGTCTCACTCGACTAAAAACTGCATTGTTTTTCGAGACAGGATCCAAGAACAAATTCGGAAAGGAAGTTTGAAGTTCCCAGCCAAAACAGAAAAGGCTATGGGGATCGATAGTACTCCATTTCCAGAAGTTGGAGAGGCGACAGCCAATGTCATTACGTCAGACTTCCAGAACTTGTCCTTGACAGAATTGGAAGAAGTCAATGTGCAGATGCATGTTGCTAACCAGACAACCATCAAAAAGGACACTAGAAACCCACCAGTTATTGGACAAGGTTTCTCACACCAAAGGGAACACTCTGATGAAGAAGCACTGGATGATGATTCCTTGGAAGTAGCTGTAATGCAGAGGATGTGTCCCAGGTGCAGATTGAGTTATAAATGGTTGAAAGGGCTTCCAATTGATGGGAAGCAATACTACAGGGATGTTCAGAGACGTCCTAAATCAACCAGCGCTTACAACAAAAGGCCGTATCCGGCTAGTGATAGGCAGCGACCACCAGTGGTTGAGCCTGCAATGGACAGAATGCATGCTAAAGGCAAGAGGCCCTTACATGAATCCAGGCCACCTAACTATTACAGAATAGAGAGCAGTCATTCTGAAAGAAGACTGGAGAGAGGCTCATTTTATGGGATCAAAGCCAGGGATTGGCCTCCTAGACCAGCTTCACGCAGGACAGAAAGTGGCTACCTTCATCGAAGGTCTGAATCAGGCTCAAAACATGAGGTCAGAGCCAAACACTTACCTTCACAGCCAGCTTCGAAAATGGCTTCGAAGGTTGAAAAAAGCAGTTCAACATCTGAGTCAGCAAGTTCGTAGGTACCTGGAGTCCCAGACTGGTTTGTAATGCAAAACAAACCTAGGGAACTGCCTGCCCAGAGAGATGGTGGAATCCAAGGCAGGATGGTCAAGCCTCCTTTGGTGGCTCCGAACAATTGGGTATTGCTTAAACACCCAAAGACAAAGGAACCATATATGGTCCCAGCTATTTCGAGATCACAAAGGAGAAAGATTCAGTGCAGGTACACTCAGTACCAGAACGATATAAAAGAAAATGGAGAGAGCTCTTCATTGGTCCAGACAGAAGGAAAAAAAACTTCAAAGTCAGACCATACTCCAAAGCCAACTTTACAAAGCAAAGTGGGTTGCAGCAGAGAACAATTGGCCAAGGTTCATTCTGAACTAAAAGCCAGAGAGAAGTCTACCTTAGCAGGATTGGAGAAAGTTCTGATGGAGAGTGATAGCGAGATAGAAGAAGAGATTGGCATAAGCCAGAAAAAAGAAATGATGGAGGAAGAAATGTTCGAAGCCTTCATGGCTGAGCAAACATTTTTGGTTGAAAAACCAGTTGAGAAAGATCCTTCGAAGGAATCTGTTAACAACGAAGTACTAGAGTGCAGCATGGAGGATGCTGCTGAAGTAACTGAACAAGGTGGCCAAGAGAGGAAGCAGGTACAGCCAGCCATCCAATTTGGCTCATTTTCTCCAGTATCAGTCAATATGGTACACATACTGCCCCATGAGTTCCAGGCTGGAAATGAGGACCAAGATGACCAAGACATGGATCCTATTCCTGTCTCTAGTGAAGACTCGCAAGTAAGTATGGTACAAGATGATCCTGGGATGGCTACCCCAATGGAAACTGAATACGAGAGTGAAGAAGAGGTGAGCATTAACCTCTCGTATCCTTTTGAGTATCCTTCGAATTCTATGACACAACATGTCAAGCCGTTGTACATCAAGGCTTTCTTCGATGGGATACAACTGAACCGTGTCCTGATAGACAATGGGGTAACAGTGAACTTACTACCGAAATCTTCTTTCAAGAAACTAGGAAAAAAGAATCCCAGGTTGATTCCAACCAGCACAACCATCGCTGGCTTTGCTGGAGACAAACAGATGGCTCAGGGGATTCTACCCATTAACTTGAGTGTGGGAACCAGGGACTGCATGACAACATTCTTCGTAATCGACAGTAATGCTAAATACAATGCTTTACTTGGGAGAGATTGGATCCACACTAACAAATGTGTGCCTTCCTCTTTGCATCAGAAAATTATGATGGCCTTAGGCAATGGAGAGACGGAGGAAATTGATGCAGATCCTCAACCCTTCATAGCCTGTGCAGACTTTGCAGAGGCCAAGTTGTATATTGAGGGTGTAAAACCACTCAGTATACTGAGGAAAGCTGATGGCTCAGCCGAAGTGACGACTGATGAGGAAGTGACACACCTGAAGCATTTAGTCCAAGAAAGTGCTGATGAAGAGATTGTCATTAAGGATGACAATGATGCCTAGTTGTAGGCAAAGAGATGAAGAACAAGAAGCCAAGTCTTTGGCTCTAATTAAATTCTCAACATTGGATGTAAAAGCAATAGTCCAGAAAGTACAGGAGCAAGAGAGAGAAGCCATGATAATTGGCTGTGAACAGGAGCAGCAACGAGTCAGAATTTTGACCCTTAGCAAATACTGTGCATTGGACATTGAAACAAAAGTCCAGGAAATACAGGAGGAGGATGCCTTATGGACAGACTTTGTCTATGAGGAGGAGGGCAAAGATGTTGAACTAAAGAACCTGGAAGCAGAACAAGGCGAGAAGGTTGCTTCGAAGGTAGAAGAAACCAAGCAAGAAGCCTCAATAAGTTCTCAGACACAAGACCCCTTAGAAGAAGTAAATTTAGGGGAAGGTTCTATGCAACAGCCCACCTATATAAGTGCTTGTTTGAATGATCTGGACAGGGACCAATTATTGGTTGTTCTAAAGAAATATAAAGATTGCTTTGCATTGTCTTATAATGAGCTACCAGGATTGGATAGGTCATTAGTGGAACATAGGCTCCCTATGAAGCCTAATTTCAAGCCATACAAGCAGAAACCAAGAAGAATGAGTCCAGAGGTAATTCAGAAAGTCAAGGAAGAGATTCTTAGACTACTCAAGGCAGGTTTTATTAGGACAGCCAGGTATGTTGAATGGCTATCTAATATTGTGCCTGTGGTCAAGAAGAATGGTAAAATGAGGGTATGCATTGATTTCAGAAACTTAAATCTAGCAACTCCAAAAGATGAATACCCTATGCCTATAGTGGATCTATTGGTAGACAGTTCAGCAGGGCATCAAGTTTTATCAATGATGGATGGGCATTCTGGTTATAACTAGATCTGCATCACAGAGGAGGATGTCCACAAGACAGTATTCAGGTGTCCTGGAAATATTGGCACCTTCGAATGGGTTAAAATGCCATTTGGCTTGAAGAATGCTGGGGCTACATATAGAGGGCTATGAACACTATCTTTCATGACCTCATTGGAGGGTATTTAGAGTGTTATATTGATGACATTGTAGTTAAATCCCAATCCATGGAGGAGCATCTGTTTCACTTAGAAGCAACCTTTGAAAGAATGAGAAAGTTCAAATTGAAGCTCAATCCTCTTAAGTGTGCTTTTGGCGTATCATCTGGAAACTTCTTGGGTTATGTGGTACACAAGAAAGGAATACAGATTGACCAGAATAAAGTCAAAGCCATCATTGAAGCCAGGCCTCCATCAAGTAAGAAAGAATTACAAAGATTCCTTGGACAGGTTAACTTTCTTCGAAGGTTCATTTCTAACACTGCAGGGAAAACTAAAGTATTTTCTTCCTTGTTAAGGCTGAAAGATGAAGAGGAATTTGTGTGGACAGCAGAGTATCAAATTGCTTTCGAAGGTATCAAAGCCTACTTGGCCAACCCTCCAGTGCTGATGCCACTAAAAGGAAATAAACCCTTGAAGTTGTACATAGCTGCAGCAGAAGATTCATTGGGAGCTTTCTTGGCTCAAGATAATAAAGAAGGCAAGGAGCAAGCTGTTTATTACCTTAGTAGGTTTTTAAATTCTTGTGAATGTAAATATTCAGCTGTTGAAAAACTGTGTCTTGCTTTGTATTTTGCTGCAATGAAATTAAGATACTATCTCTTACCTACAACTGTCTTGGTAATTGCAACCACAGATTTGGTTAAACACATGTTATCTAAACCTATGTTGAGGGGGAGAATTGGCAAGTGGATACTAGCCTTATCAGAATTTCATTTAGAGTATGTCCCCCAAAGGACAGTAAAAGGGCAGGTTTTAACCAATTTTCTGGTAGACCATCTGTAACAGCCCAGATTTTTAATTATGCTTTAGAATTTATACTCATATTATTTAATCTCAGTTTGAAAAATATATAATTTATTATATATTATTATGTGTAATTTTGTAAAATAATATAATTATTAAAAATTTAGGGGCCAAAATATAAATAAATAATTAAGTTAATTTGGATAAGCTTGACACGTGGCAGTTGGCTTGGAGAGCACGAATAGAATTTGTATAAATAGGGAAAGGTTGACTCAGTAACGAAGGGAGGAAAGAAATGAAAGAAGAGAAGAAGGAAAAGAAAGAAGAAAAGGAAAGAAAGAGAGAAAAGAAAGGGAGGAAAGGAAGGAAAGAATGATAGGAGGTGAAAGGGTCTTTAATAGTTGAAAGAAAGGGTGAGGTATTAAAGTTAAGGTGAGTTATATTATACCTTGAGTCACCAAAATGTATTTTACGTATGTTTTGACTTACCAAAATCTGTTTTATACAAGTTATGTTTTTTATAAAAGTTATGTTTTATAAACATTTCAGTTACGTGGTTTTATTTCTAAGCCCTTATTTGCTAAAGTGACACCCATGGATATATTTGTTTATATTTTAAAGAATATTTGGCTATGACTTTATATACAATTATGTTTTGTAAGTACCACCACGGGAGTCCCACGCCTTGGGGGACTTAAATAACCATTGGCCTCTGTTTGACCACTTTGTGGTCCTCTGTTTGTCATGGATCCATTGACCTTTGTTTTGTGCGAACCAAAGTGCTGTGCGGAACTAAGTGCTACACTATTGTGGGAGCCACCTCTAGAATCCGTACGAGCCACCTCTTGAATCCGTACCTCTGTTCTGATTGTCACTTTTGTGACCTATGTTCTATTCTGTTCTGTACCGTGGTTGTGGTTACATAACTTCTGTATTTCAGTTCTGCTACTTAAATGATTTGGTTACCAATAAAAGATTATTTGTTCTGACGAAGCATAATCTCAGTTTTATTACTTAAAGGATTATTTGTCAAATGATTTCTGCTACTCAAATGATCTGTTTATATAAATGTTTTGGCCTAACTAACGATCCATGGTTATTTCGTGTCCCTTATACTCTTGGTATAATATTTCTCACTCTGCCATGTGCTTATAGTTTTTTACCAATTTTCAGGAAACATGCAATTCAGAAATAGCTTTTGGGAAGTCTTAGATGCGGGGCTACGGAATAGACACACACGGCATTTTTATGACATTTTTTTATGTAAATAACGACCTTTTTGGTCAATATAATTTTGTAATAAAAATAGAAGCTCCAATGATTATTTTGATACCCTTACTCAAATGTTTCTTCCGCTTGCGTTTATTAATTTGTTTTTGGATTGGCCAGAGGTAACCTTAGTTACTAGCCATCACGATGCTTAACCCTTGGGTACGGGGAGCGGGTCGTGACACCATTCATCTCAAACAGAGAGCCAAGAGATAATGGAACTTGGTATGGCTAGTGTTGAGCCATGGCAGATGTGGTTCGATGGGTCGAAAGCCAATGGTTTAACTGGAATTGGTATTGTGATTAAGTCTCCACAAGGGGTAGAAACCACACATGGTTTCAGAGTGGATGAAGCCACCTGTTCCAATAACTAGGCTGAATATGAAGCCTTAATAGTGGGACTAGAAATTCTTATTGGATTACAAGTACATGCAGTTGACATATTTGGAGACTCTCAATTGGTGGTTAACCAAGTGAAAGGGATTTTCAAGTGTCAAAGCATAAGTATTTTGCTATACTATGTTGTTGCATTACATCTGCTTTCTCAGTTTCAAATAGCAAATGTAACTCATGTTCCCAGATTCTTGAACAATAGAGCTAATGATGTAGCTTAGAAAGCTTCGAACTTCAAGAGAAGGGATAATACCCAAAGGGACATAAGCCAAACAACATATCAAAGATTAATACAACCTTTGAATAAAAGGAATATGGTCTTGGAAGTCAATCATAATGACTTACAAGAACAAGATTGGAGGCATCCAATAATGCAATACTTAGCTGGTCCATCTTCGAAGGCCAGCAGGAAAATCAAATTGCAGTCTATGCAATATATGATATATGACAATGCTCTCTACAAAAGGGGGAGAGATGGCTTATTGCTGGAATGTTTAGGCCCAAAAGAAGCATTAACAGCTATAGCTGAGGTTCATGAAGGCATCTGTGGTGCTCATCAGCCTGGTGTAAAGATGAGATGGTTGCTTCGAAGGCATTCCTACTATTGGCCAACTATCCTTAAAGACTGCATAGAATATGCAAAGGGTTGCCAGGCATGCCAAAAGCATGGCACAATAAGGCATGTGCCCATAACTGACCTTCATGTAGTAGTAAAGCCCTGGCCATTCAGAGGGTGGGCTATGGATATGATGGGGAAAATACACCCACCTTCTTCGAAGCATCATTGTTTCATTCTAGTGGCCACAGATTACTTTACGAAGTGGGTAAAAGCCAAGCCATACAAGGCTGTAGATCAGATAGAGGTCATTGGGTTCATTAAAGATTTGATCCATATATTTGGCATCCCACAAACTATAACTGTGGATAATGGGACTGTGTTCGATGGAAAGGTGGTGAAGTCCTTTGTGGCAGAATTTGAAATTAGCCTTGTTAATTCCACACCCTATTATGCGCAAGCCAATGGTCAAGCTGAGTCATCCAATAAATCCTTGAAAAAAGGAATACAAAAGGTTGTGGAGGACAATCCCAGGGATTGACATAACTTATTGTTGGGTGTCTTGTGGGCTTACAGAACTTCCCCAAGGTCAAGCACAGGAGTCACTCCTTACGCCTTAGTATATAGGCATGATGCAGTTTTACCTGTGGAAATTAATGTTAAATCTTTGAGGGTAAGATGCCAAGATCAGTTAGATCCTGAGTAGTACCATCAAAGTATGTGCTTGGAGTTAGAAAGCATAGATGAAGCCAGGATTTTGGCATTAAATAGCATTCTTTTCCCAAAGAAGAAAGCAACCAAGAATTATAATAAGAAAGTCAAGCACATTGGTTTTGATGAAGGTGATTTGGTATGGAAAACAATACTCCCAATAGGAATTAAAAGCCACAAGTTTGGCAAATGGTCACCTAACTGGGAAGGACCATATCAGATTCATAGAGTTCTCCATTTTGGAGCATACCATTTGAGAAATTTGAATGGGTATATACATCCCAAAAAGATTAATGGCAGATACTTGAAGCCTTATTTTCCAACCATTTGAGAAACACAAGGAATAAAGTAAAAAACCAAGTATAAGAACACAAGACTACTCAGATGATAGACAAAATTTTGTTCCTTTATAAAGAATTAAGTACATTTTGCCACAAATTGGCCCAAAAATCATTACAGTGTCTTAATTGTTTTTGTACAACCGATTTCCTATTATTAAGTGAGGAAAATAGTTGAATAGCTGCAGCCATGTCTTCTTTTCGATCAGCCAATCCTTGGTTGGTGATTTGCAATTTGGTATCAGTTCGGACTAAGGCTTGATTTACTGCAGCCAGCTCCTCTTAAGTTGAGCTTTCTTTTCCAGCAGTTGGACTCGAAAGTGGGAGGCAGATGAGTGTTGTTCTTTCAGAGTTGATACTTCGGTATGCACTTGGGAAACAAAACTCTGATCTCTAGCCAGTTTCTCATCCGCAGCCTTGGCAGCATGACAAATGTTGAGGTAGAAATCGACAGTGGCTGCTGCCTGAGATAGGTGACTTGAAACATTCATGCCGGACTGTTCAGCAACTTTGCAACATTGGAGGAACCCATTTCTGATTATAGGCCTTTGCAGAGCCTCGAAGGGAATCCTCAAAAAAGAAATTAACAGTTCCAGACATGTGTCCAGGTCTATCAAAGGTTCAGAAGGCTTGCTACTGGAGGAAGAAGAACTCTCAAAAATTTCCAGTAAGGAGTTAGCCAAGACTAATGGCTCAGCTTCAGCATTGAATGTTGGAGAGGTAGAGGGTATGTCGAAGAGACTAGCTAGTCTGGCTTCGAAGATGTCTACCTCATCCGTAGACATAAGGGGTGCAGAAAAAGTTGTGGTGGAAGGCACAGAGAACTGCATGGGGATAGGAGAAATGGATGGAGCATCTTTGGCAGTCTTTATGGTCTTAGCCACCAACGAATCAAGTGAGGAGGGGCTGGAAGTAGGCAAAGGTGATGAATTATGAGTTGGAGAACTACCAGCACCCTCAATTCGGGAATTAACTGCCTTCGAAGAAGAGATAGCAGTTGGAATTTCCTTGGAAGAAGAGGGAGGAGCAAGGCTCGGAAGAGAAGCAAATCGAGGGACAGGATCAGTGGTTGTTGCTGCAAAAGGAGAAATATAAAGTAATGTTAAATCTCAATATTGAAGATTCGACAAGAAAAGAATAAAGGCATGAAGGAAATTACTTGTTCCAGAAGCGCTGGCACTGATGGGGGTGCTGCGAAGGGAGTAATGTTCGGCAGTCTGTTGCTTTCTTGCCATTTCCCTTAGTAATGCATCAGCAGCAGTAGCTTCCTCTCTTAGAAATTGTTGCTACCGTCTCCTCTCAGCCCTTTCGAAGACAACTATGGCCTTGGAATATTCTTGTTCTACGGCCTTAGCAGTTGCTTCATGGATGGGATCTTCAACCAAACCAGTAGCTGAAGCAGTCACTTTCCTTCTCTTTTCTATTGCTTGGGCAATTGTCTCGGAATCAGAATCTTCAGCAAAATCATTAGGAGAGACAGTAATCTTCCTTCTCTTTTTTCTCTGAATTGGTATCGTCCGCTCCTCCATTGTCTTCTCAACTTCTTCAGTCTGAGATCCGGATTCCCCAAAAATGAGCTCCTCCTCTGCCTCCCTAGCAGCCATCTCCTCTTGAGCCAAATCAGTCACTTTTCAAGGGAGACTCCTGCTCTTGATCTTCTTCTTCTTCTTCTACTTAAAACTCAGATTTTTCCTTTTCTAGCTCAAGGAGTCTCCTCTTCTTTCGCTGTTGACCACCTTCACAGAAGAAGAATTAAAGATAAGATAACAAGCATTATGTAGAAGATCGAAGGAAAGAAAACAAAGGGATATACCTTTCTTCGAAGCAGCTCGAACAACTTTAGGAGGAGTTGAGGTAGCAGGAGTGGACTGAGTTGTAGCAGGTACTGCAACTGAAGCAGCGGAAGAAATGGCAATCCCAGCTCCCTTGGGCTTGAGCTTGGCCAAATAGACTTCCATATTGCTCACCCACCAATTTTAGTATCTCTTCAATATAGTACCTTGAGGAATGAAAGGGGTGTACTCAAAATTGGCCAAGTCATCTATAAACTTGAAGGTTGCCTCTTCTAACCTCGATTTCCGAACCTTCAAATCCCTCATAGTAAGGCTCAGGTTGGTGTTGCTGCAGAGAGGTATTAGGACCCCTTGTGTGAAGCCAAATTGTCTAGCAAACTGAGCAGGATAATACGGCTCAGCTATGCATTTATAAGCTCTGGGGTTCGTGGTCCCGACAAATAGCTCTCTGGGAATCAAAAGGGAAGCCCATATATCCTTGTGAGCAGGCGAGGCACAGAGCCTGTCACTTAGGAAATTATTCAACCAAGTTGGACCAATGCTGGGTTCGAAGGGGCGGAAATGGTGAATAGGAAGGGCAACTGGAAGTTGATGGAAGAAAGAGAAATAAAAGGCGAAAGTAGAGGGAGTAAGTGAAGCATTGTCCAGTCTTATGCCATGGGTAAGAGAGTGTAGCCCAGAAAATTTAAGGCATTTGGATTGCAATTCAGTAAAATAGGCGAAAAGCCAAAGTTGAAGGACCCAGAATGGCCCCCCTTGATTAGCATTTAAGGGTTTTTCACAAAAGAGGGAGCAAACTCTATATACATGGCCTAGAACATATGGGGCCAGGGTTACCATTTTCTGCAAAACAAAGGCTTTGGCAAGAGGGGCAAATTCAGGCATGATTCTTTGGGAGGAGGTGCAGAAGAGGAATTTGCAAAGCCAATATAACAAGAAGGAAAAGAATTCTCTATCGGTCACCAGGCCCTCTTTTTTATTCTCAGCTTCAACAAAATCACTGTAAGATGAGTTAAGAAAGGGGAGGGAGAAAGGGACTGCTAAGTCAGGGAAATCTGGAGTAATGGGGGTACCAATAGGGGATACTCCTAGTAGATGGCAAATATCAAGAACAGTAGGGGCCATCATCCCACATCTAAATTGAAAGAAATTGAAGATAGGGTTCCAAAAACATAAAGTAGCAGGGACTAGGAAAGGGTCCTCTGAGATACTTACCCTAGATAGTCGGAGAGCATCGAGAAGGCAGAGCTCTTGGAGGTCCAGTGTCTTAGCAGGGATGACCCGGTCGTACCATTCTTGCCACTCCGGTCTCACCGTGGGCCAGCATCGGTGAGAGTGATTGATTCTCCAGGTCCTCCAGTCGAGACCACCTTTATAAAGGAGACATTGGTTCTCCAGACAAGGATATAGGGCTGGGAGCTCAGTAAGGATCTCTTTGAATATGGGCCCGAGCACATAATCTTGCTGCACATGGTGACGAGGGACAAAAATACGCCCGTCGATAGCACTTTTCTCCCCAGCCTTGTACTTCTCACATTCTGCATCAATAAGTCTTTTCAAGGCCACAGATGAGCTCACACGCTCTATAACTGGCATTTTTGGTGAAGAAGAAGCCATTGATAGTACGCTTTTTTCAGAAAGTGGAGAAGAGAGTAGAGAGAGAAGTGGAAAACTGATGAGGGTTTGTGCGTTAAAAGAGCAAGTGATTTCAGAACACAAAACAAAAGAGTTTTAAAAGCTTTTTGTGTCTGAAAAATATATTGCATAAGTCGTTAAGTACTAAAAGTACGAATACGAGGAGTCTCTTCCAATAATGATAGTTTTTGGAGGGAAAAGCACATTTCGGATGATGATGCCAACTTCGAAGCAAGATGTTTGGCGCCAAAAAATCAAACAATGACGGCGTCGAAATACAAAAGTCAGCTTCGAAGCATACTACATACTTTAAAATATAAGAATACTCAAGGATGCGTTTACTTCGAAGAGATCAAAGACCTGTAATAGGTTTCTTAACAAAAGTAATACGCTTGAGGTAGAGCTTGAGGACCCTTAAGGAAGTAAATAGTTGTTCGAAATATCTAAACCAATAGTTGGTTTGTACATCAAAGAATTGTTTGTTTGGTTAAAACAATATACTCCAAGAGCAATTTCCATATTGTTGTAAGTATGGACTGTTGCAAAACTAGTCAGCACTAACCATGACCATATTTTGGTTATGATTAAAACAGGCTCTGAGGGAAAAAATTGTTAAAATTCGAAGCACCAATTCTAAACAAAAATCAACAAGAGTTGGTAACCATAGTCCATAAATTGGACAATTAATCTCAGCGTCCTTATTGGAATTAATTGGATCTATATTCGAAGGATAAGATTGTTAAATTTGAAGCACTGATTCTAAATGAAAAATCAGCAGAATTGTCAATTCTATTCCAAAAGTTGGAAGAATTCATGTTGATTTTAGTGTTTTAACAATTGTGTCCAGTTTCGAAGAATGGGTTTGTTCAGTTCGAAGCTCTAAATTGGCTTTTGAAGACAAAAGGAAACAGGGTCAAACAATGCCCAAATACAGAAGAATTTTGTTTGTATTCAAGCCAAGGCAATTACATCGAACAACCTTATCTGGGTATAAACTCAAGCTCATAAAAATAAGGAATGGAATAAATAACAAGATCATGAAATTTGGTCCAACAGTGATCAATGAATTTTTCTTCTTTCTTTATTATATCTTCTATTTCTTCTAATGTTGGCTGCATGAGTTGATGTGCTCTCACTTCGTAGTAGAGCTCTTCAGCTTTTATTTCGAAAGCTTCTTCTCTCAATCTTTGTTCCAGTTCGTTTATGACCAAATCATCCCAACACGCATAATCTTTATTCTTGAAATCATCGAATTCTTCGATGAAGTTCTCTGCTTCGTACTGGGCATGAATTCGAAGAGACGAAAGTTGGTCTAAAGATTGCATAGTAGCCTTAGAATTTCGATGCCAGTAGAGGAGCAATGGAAGTTGGTCCAGGAACACATGAAGTTCTGCTTGGGCAAGGGGATTAAGGACATGGCTCCTAGTCAAAATATCACAAGCCCATTGAAAGTTCTTAAGAGGGACTGCGTCCTCAAGAACATTGAAGGGCAAGTGAGAGAAAGCTGCAAGCAGAAGTTGAGCTTGTTTCCGCTCAGTTGGAGTAGGGAATGGTGGAGGTTTGTAAGGTGGAAAGACTTCATTCATGGAGAGGGCAAGCCTCAGTTTCTCTGTCCAGCAGAGAGTTGGTGGAGGAGAAGGTGTAGATGCTTCTGCTTCAGAAGATGGAGAAGAAGATGTGGATGCTTCTATTATGGGAGATGGCATAGGGATGGAAGGAACAAAGACATTAATATAATCAAGCCAGTCAGAAGAACAAATTTTCGCCTTCTGGGCTAAGAATGGTGGGTTGTACCCTTGTGCTTCTTCTAGACGCCAGGCAGTGTGCATTATCTTTGTAGGCATGGAAGAGGTATACCATGCCACAAGCAGATTCTTCTCCAAACTACGTCGGTGGTCAATGGGCACGTAGAGGTAGACCACTGAACTTCGAGCGTAAGAAGGAAACTCTAAAGGGTCAGTGAACTCAACAAAATGATGGTTGATTCGTTCCCTCAAATCACAGGTCTCAGGGGTTGGCCAGCTTGTCCAGTCAGAAACCCCAGAAGATGAAGAAGTTGCAGCCTTGTCCCATGCAGAGGTTTGTGAAAAAGAGTTTCCCAAGTCCATATTTGTAACTTTCTGAATCAAGGATTTGGGAGTAGTTTGTTCGAAGCACAAAAGTGAGTCAGAGGAAGAACTTCTTGTATCTATATGGGCAAGTTTCTGAGTCGAAAGATTAAGGGCAATGTGTTCGTAGTCCAAAGGTCGATGATTTGCAAAGGCATCCATGATCTGAATATGGAAAGGTGGATAAATGTGGCTAATTAATGCATAAAAATTCTTTCAAGGAGGAGCAGCATCACCATATGACTCTTCGTATGCTCGATCAATGGAGGGGAAAGTTGGTTCGGCCATAGAAGAAGTATCAGTCTGTGCGAGTGCTAAGGTATTGGGGTGTTCAACAGATTGAAAGTGAATTAATGCAAGTAATCATCAATGGACGACGGTTGCATTTCCAGAATTTAGACCCCATGCACGTTCTAAAAAACGCGGGAAAAGAGCTTTGATCCACTAATATCACCAAGTATTTGGTATATTAGTGCGGGGGGTAATGTTGGCTACATATTTTGTAAAAGCCAATCACAATTCGACACGTGGCAGAGTAAGGGTAATATAGGAAGACTAGTCAAGTCCTTGATCCTGATCGTACACGTGGCAGTTAATACTGGTTCTCACGTGATCTGAGTAGCATTGGATCAGTAAAGAGATGCAAGGTGACGTGGCTTCAACGGTTACTCATATTCAAATTCAAATATAGGAGGGAAGCCTAACTGCAAATGATGGTGTAATGGAACTACTTATAAGGCAACATGGTCAGCGATCATGGAGGAGCAGTTCGACGGTTTGAAGTGCAGTTCGAAGGTCATCCTTAACAAGTATAAATAGCAGGGAAGCCCCCAGAAAAAACCCCCAGACTCAGATCCAACAAACCAGTCATTTACTTCATATTTTCTTTTCCAGTTTTACATTTCCAGTTTTTACATTTCTTGCACTTTAAATACCTGTTCTTTACATTCCTGCACTTTAAATTCCTGCACTGTACTTCGTTCGTAGGAGTAGTTTCAAGTAGGTCGTCACTGTAAACCTCTACGAGACTGAGTTTGGATCATTGTAAGTTTTCATTTTAATGAAATACTTCAGTTGCTCGTCATTTCACTGTTATTTTGCTTAATTTCTCCTAAGTCAAGCCACCAGTAAAAGTCATCTTCATTGAGGCTGAAAGAACTAAAACACAATCGTCTGATAATTGGTTGGCAATTATAATTTCTGTAAGGACTGATTGATCCTTACTGGCACGCTCGCATTTACAAAAATACCCTTCGAAAGCCAAAAAGCCAACAGGGACTTAATGCAATTAGGAGTTAATTATGATAAAAATATGTTTATTGTAGTATAAAGTAGACTAATCTTTGTGAGACACAGTGATTTTGCCTTCTCCCTTTATGCCTCTATGTATTAGTGAGTGTTTGAAAGTATTCTTTTCGTTTGAAAATTACTCAGTCTTCGTTTGGGATGTGAGTTGACTTTTTGACTATTTAGCTATTTTAGCTTGGGACTAAAAGGCCTCGTTTGGAAAGGGACTTTTTTGACTTTTGTGAGAGAAAAAATAAATTGATTATGGTTTGAATGTGACATTTTGTTTTATTTGACTAAAATAGCTAATTTTGTCCTATATGGCTAAATTAGCCCAAACAGGCATGCCAAACGGAGTGTGGATTATTTAGAGGTTAATTGGATTTTACATTTCAAATCATCTTCTATATACAAATCTATGAATTGTTGACAAAGTAAAAAAATGGATAATAAATAAGAGTAACGTTAAAGACTCACACATTTATACTCACAAATTTACTTATAATGATGTGATATATGAAAATTGAATCCACCATCATTAAGTGTGTAACAAATTAAAAGTTGACACATATATTATCATATCATTATGAATAAAATTATGAGTAGTTTTCAAGAATCTCAAACATTTTCCAGTAAATAAATAATCTGTGAATAGTTATATTAATAGCTTTTGTATAAATCACTAATAGGATATGAAGAGTGATTCATTTTATTTTGCAATTGGACTCACACATAAATGTTGCAATAATTGAGAAACTATTCCATTGGACTAAACATATAAGAAATTGAACATGTGATCCAATTATAGCAAATACTTACAATGGAAAATGATTAATTTGTTTAGAAAATGATTTGTAAAATATATATATATATATATATATATTCATGAAAATAATCTGCAGTGACATTTTTTAAAATAATAAATCATTTTGGATGAATATTTTAATTTGAAATGAATAAATACAAATTGTATGCATCATTTTGTATAAATTATATATTATTTTTATGTCATCAATATTTTTTTTAATGATAACATTACTTTTTTTTTTTTTTAATAATATATGAAGGTCATGTTTGTTTGACTATAAACATGGTTGAGGGATTGGATTAGCAATCCAATGAGCCCTACATAACTCATATTTAGTTGACAAAAATAGAAAGTGGCTAATAATCTCATGAGACTATGAATACCTTCAGATGGTGAAATTAACTTTCCCATGAAAGGGATGGGATTGGGTGTGAAAAGACAAATTTGCCATTACATTACAAAAATAACAAAGCTAATTTTTATGCAATGAGGGTATTTACATAAATTTATAAATTTAATCATAACAAACTAATATCATCATACTAGTACATAAACAAACACATTTTATCATACATCTCCAAATTAATACTATCACATAAATAATTTATTTATTCAATTTTATTATACTCATAATTTTTTCCAACTTAATCCATCAAATAAAAGACACGAAAATATTTTTCAAAGTGTGTTTATACTCAAGCTAAGTGGTGGTATGCGATCCATTATTTTGGAAGATATAAATGTACAGTGAAATGACGAAAATGCCATTACTAGAACACATAACTGCCAAACAGTTATTCCGTTGGGAAGAATCCGAAGAAATCCCAAGGAATGTCTTACGTGTTTGAAGGCGTCCGATGAAGGAAATACCCTCAAAAGCCTCTCCCTCTCAAGTCCAGATCCTCTGCACTGCGGTGTTCCTAGAGTGCCCCTAAACGATGTCGTTTTGGGACAAAACTAATCCCCAAAAAAAGGAGGAAAAAAAAAAAGAGAAGTTGAAACTGAGAGGACGGAATAGAGAGCACCACTGGCGATGGTGCGAGATTGGACGACGGCGTAGGGAGGAGTAGGAGGAAGAGCAGTTGCGCAGCTGAAAGGTTGTTCCGAGGCGGCCTCGATCGCCGACGATGGATTTGGGGTCCACCTCGATCGCCGACGAGCCATCTCTCATCTCCTTTAGAGTAGTCTCCATCAACAGGGTCGTGTTTCTCTCTGCTGGTCGGCCATTAGAGCTCAAAGCCGCTACCACCACAGGTACATGGACTCATCTCTGTGAATGAGATAAACTTCTCAAAACTCCAGAGGTGTGCTTGAAATTGATAGTGACGAAATGGGTTTGGCTTAAATCCGATTTCAAAATCACACCAAACAAAACGAGGCCAACGCTGCTTCAGATTATTACGAAATAGGTTTGGCTTAAATCGGTTGATAGGAAACTTGGATTGTTTTGGGTTGAGATTACTGAATCAACATAATAATACATTAATTATTCATTAATGGCCTTGATTTGTTTCAATTGAAATTTGCATTGTTGGTCCAACATTCAACAATCTGAAAAATGAAGAGAGAGAGAGAGAGAGAGAGAGAAATAATCAAGAAATTTCAGTGGTGTTTAGTGGCTTGAATCAATTGTCGCAAGTCTTCTCGCCGAAGTGGAAGGGGAAGGGCTCTGCTTCTGCTTCTAATTCTTATTTTCCAGATTTTGTTTTTTTGGGGGGTTAATTTTGTCCCAAAACGACGTCGTTTTGGGACACTACAGGAACCACTGCAGGGAAGCACTGCAGAGGATCCAGACTCCTCTCTCTCTCTCTCTCTCCTCATTTTTACTTAAACCCCAATCGTTGTTTCATAGACAAACACAACTGCTCGGATGTGTGTATATATAGAAGACATACATACACATACATACTATCAGATTAATTTAGATTAGTTATATATAAATCTGTATAAGGAGTTTCTTCAATCTCATCTCAATTTTCTGGGTATTTCTCATTTTGTTTCCATTCACCCAAACGCAAGGATTCCAAGGTAATTCAATTCCATTTCTTTGAAAGGAACTAATCTCAAACCCCATTTCTCTCTGTTTCTTTTCCTGGAAATTGTTTCTGATAGATTTTCATTCAAATGTAGTCTCTGAATCCGTCAAATGCCCCTGTTTTCAACCGCTTGATCTTTGCTTAAAGGGATCACGAGGAGTCGGCGCAATTTCTTCTTGGGTTTTGTTTTGTTTTGTTTTTGCTTTTCACAACAGGTATGATTCAACTATTTTTGGGTTTTCAAATTCAAAATTTGAAATTATTTATATTGTTCTTGATATTTTTTTCCAATCCATTTAAGTATTTCAATGTCAACTTCGTAAAAATTAACATTTTTGTTTTTCATTTGTGTTTGTATATATATGATGCTTTATTTGGTTGTTTAGGAATATTGGCGGGCATTGAGAGATAGGAATTAAGGATGTTGGGAGATTTCTTCACCAGAGGACTTGTGTATGTTATCAACCAATCCTTCTTTTCTGCCACTGTTTGATTCCTTGTTTTTTCTTTTTCTTTTTTCTTTTTTTTTAAACGAATATTCTTGGATTATTGACCTAATTAAAGGTTGATTCTTACATGTTTGATTGGCAGTCTGGTCCTTGGATATGCATACCCTGCGTTTGAGTGTTTCAAAACAGTTGAGAAGAACAGAGTTGAGATCGAAGAGCTTCGATTTTGGTGTCAATATTGGTAAGAACAAAATTGCAATTGAAGTTGACTCAAATATGTTTTGCGAAATTGTTGGTGCTAGTCTTTTTAAAATGTTTAGTGTGGTACAAGCCAATCAAATTTTATTTTTTAAAACTTTGGCATGGTTATCCTTCTCATTTTTACCTAAGCAATTTTTTGTTAACACAAAACCTGAAAACTAAAAACAGTATGCTTATAGTCAATAATAATAATAGGATCATTTTCAGCTTTCAAACGATAACGACATGATCATCGAATAAAAATGGCTGGCGATAATTCAAAGGGTGAACAAATAATCCAAAACAATTGAATATGTATGAAAAATTAGCGATGATGGCAATTCATACTCTTCAATGCTGCTAGTGAACTTACGAGCAAGAATTAATGGATGTGAAACAAGTTTCAAGAAAAAATTGAAATGAAATAAAATGTCATGAATATGTAGTTTAGTTGGTTCTAAAAAGAATCAATCCAAGAGTCTCTTCGTTTCCAACCCCTCTTTTTAAGTGTTCTTTCAACTTATTGATGCAATCATTTCTCAATCAAAAGACAGATAAAATAGAGAAATAGAATAAATACCCAGAACAAAAAAACTAGTTTTTGATTCAACAGGTTTTCGAGAACTTGTAGATCAACATGAATTGTCATGAATATGTGGATTTCTAGTGTAGATGATTCTAAAAATGAATCAAATGAAGGGTCTCTTCTCTTCCAATCCCTCCTGATAAATTCCCTTTAAAAAAACAGAAAAAAGAGGAAAAAGAATAAATACCCCCCCCACCCCCCCCCCAAAAAAAAAAAAAAAAAGAGAAATTTTTTGCAATTCAACAGGTTTTTTACTCAACTATGGTTTATGAATTTTGCAGGATAATTGTGGCAGTGTTGACGGTCTTTGAGAGAATCGGGGATATATTCATTTCGTGGTATATACACAATTTTTCTCAATCTTTGCTTGTACATATCATCCATTTCTCATTCTCATGTTGAAATATAAAGCTCTGTTTTAACGCTTTTGAAGGTTGCCAATGTATGGTGAGATGAAGCTTGCCATGTTTATCTACCTGTGGTACCCAAAGACCAAGGTAAAAAAAAAAAAAAAAAAACGAAAGAAAGAAAGAAAGGGATAATTAATCGCATAACCAAACCTGGCATCGCCAAACATGATTATGATGTGCTAAAAGAAATAATTTTGTGGTGGTTAATAATGCAGGGAACCAGCTATTTCTACGAAACTTTCTTGCGGCCATACATATCAAAGCATGAGACAGAGATTGACCGGAAATTGCAGGAGCTCAGGGCCAGGGCATGGGACTTGGCTATTTACTACTGGCAAAACTGCACAAAAATAGGGCAATCAACATTCATACAAGCTCTTCAGTACATGGCTGCTCAGTCTGGAAAGATTACAACAACAAAACCCAACGATGAGGTAAAGCTTCCAATGGGTTAGCTATCGAGTCTTGCTATGCATGCGCACAGAAATAGAACACAATATGACACAGTCGCTCACAAGGCTATTGGTCCCATGTTATTATCTAGGGTTCATAGCTTTGTGAGCCTTATAATCATCCCACCCTTAAAGCAAAGACGCAATCTGTTCCATGAACAATTAGGCATAACATGTATAACCAGACCACTTCTGTAAATGACAAGTTTGAGCTTTGAACTTCCAATTATGCATGGTTTGGATAACATTTTAGAAATACATACTGTTACATTTGACAGGTTGAAAAATCTAAGCAAGAAGTGCTTTTGACAGCATTTCTAAACTGTCCCTACTTTCTTTCTTAATTTCTATTACCGTATCACAAAATTTCACCATTTGGGCAAACAGATTTGAATTGCAGAGATTTGTGACAATGAAGTGTTTATGGAAGATGGTTTGTGATACCTAGACAAAAAAATTATGTGTTTAGTTCTCGTGTTTTCGGAGATAAAAACAATGAAAAGTTCAAAACATCTATCATTTTCATTTTTGTGCAAGAAACCGTTTTTAAAATTCAAAACAACTTTTTGATATATTTCCTAAAAAGTGGGTTTTTTTCTAACAATTTTTAAAGAAGCTGTTTTCGGAAAGTTTGCCAAACAATTTTTACTTGTGCTTTTGGGAAAATGAAAACATAAAACAAAAACAAAAACAAAACCAAAACCAAAACCAAACATGACAACCATGGAAATTGAGCCCCTAATCACAAAGTTAAGAAAACAAGCACATACACCATTACCTTAATGTAGCTAACAAATCATAATGTCATGGACAAGCAATTGTAGGAAAATTCTCATTCATTCATTCAACGACACAATTGCACTAACAAGAATGCATTGTACCAAACACAAAACGATTTACTCTATATATTAGAAAATGGTTCACTATTTTCACCTTCATATGTTTCAAAATTCAATCTAACAAATAAGCTTAACCAGCCTATGCTGCAGCAGCAGCATAAGAATGAAAACCCATACCCAACAGCAGCAGCTCCTCCATCCTCTCCGACTGGATCACCAGCATTTCACCACCGTATGGCTAACAAGCACAGGCACCCATCCTCCGAGAGGGGGCGGCCACCACTACCTCCTACATCTCTTGGCACTACAAATCACCAGCGGTTCGTGGCCAATTCACCCAAATCAGAGGCAGGTCAAGTTCACCTCCACAGCCAAGCAGAATTCATACACACTACTACTCAAGAGGAACCCAAACCGAGCTCCGGTAGCGAACCCAGTTCAACCGATGAAAAAGAAACCGGTGTTGACAATCAGCTACACGCCGCCCGGCTCCGACTCCGCCGGTCCAAAGGATTCCATTAAAAAAAAAAAAAAAAATCTCAAATTCAATTATCTTTTTGTACCCCATGTAATTTGTTTTCTACATATGGAGAGAACTTGAAATTAATGAAAAAATTTAAAAAAAAAAAAGAAAGAAAAGAGAAAAAGTTTTGAATAATTGTAGATAAATATAGATAACAAATACCAGGTTGTTATTGATACCGTTAGGAGCAGATAATGCAATAGGTCAGAGAAGTTTAATCATTAATTTATTTATTTTTTAAATTTTGGATAAACTAAAATAATAAAATGTCAATGAATATAAAGAAGAGTTGTTATTCCTAGTTTTGTGGATGAGGTAATCAATAATATGTTTTAGTTATAAAATATGTAATAGATTAGGTTTAGTGAGACAGGATCTCTCTCACGAAAAACATTAAAAAGCAAGTGTTATAGGTGATCGATTTTTTAAAATATAATTTGAAAAGACTTCGGACATGATAGAGTCATAATTATAAAATACCTTCTAATTTTACCCTTACATGATGATATTAATTAGATTGGCATGAAATATTAGAGTATGAATAGATTGTGTCTAGAGAGATGGAATAAATATTGATTATATTCGATTTGTCAATGTTCAACCCTTGTTGAATTTATATCAAGCCACAAAGTATTCAACGTAATAACACAATAATTTATCTCGAAGAAAGAAGAAAACATGGCCTCAATACTCAAATAAAATTCACTATAAGAATCAAGAGTATAAGATAGAAGACTTACAACGCTTAGGTTTATCTAACTCTGAAATCTTAAAGGAACTCCAAGCATGGCCTAATACATCAAGCTTAGGTTTTTTATCCATTGGACCCCACAAAGCGCCACGCCTCAATCTTCATTCTTGAAGGACTCCGATTACCTAATCAACCTCGAGTGTAAAAACAAAGCAATAAAACGATATGCAAAGTTTTGAGGGTTTTTTAATACTAACTCTCAGAAAATTCTCTCGCGATTATAAATCTCAAAAAAATTCTAAAAGTCATAAAAAAAAAAAAGAATAGTTGTGCAAATAATAGATGGAATACCCTAAAAATATTTTTTGATGTGTTTATATAAAAAATCATATTTGAAAACTAATTTAGGGTAGGATTTGGAAAAATCATTCTAGTTATCGATCCCTTTAAGTCAAGTGACTAATCACTTCACTTTTATAGTGATCGATTCCTATCAAACTCATATTGACATTGTCTTCTGAAAAATTATGTATCTTTATTTCAAAATAGGATCGATTGCATATCAATTGTTAGTCAATCACTTTCCACTAAAAAATTCTTTTATCATAGGATAGATCACTTAGCAATAGCTTATTAATAGTTAGTCTTCGAACGAGCAATCGATCTCATCCAAAAGAACTTCAAAAGAATTTTCTTTTTTAACCATGGATTCCAAGAACATTTTACATTCCCATTACGACACTTCTTTTCAAAATCCTTTTTTAAGTGAAACTTTTTTTTAGGAGATTGAATCTTAAGTTATCTAATCAGCATTTTGTGTCGGTTTAATGCTCCCTTGCTATGCGAGTTCTAACTTAAAGGGAGCTTGTTTTGGGAGATCGGAATAAGTTCTTAGATTATAGTCTCCTCACTCGGAACGGCTAACAGGACACCCTGGTGATCTCTGCAAAGGGCACTACCTTGGACTTGCAGGAGAGTAGGGAGGATTTTCCTGTAACAAAAAAAAAAAAGAAAAAAAAAAGAGCTAAGTATGATAATTTTACCAAACTACTCCTAAATATCCTAAAATTCCATTACAACTTGTTTTTGTCATCAAAATTTGCCAATTAACCCTATTGTATTACAAGACACATGATAAAGTTAAGAACTTGACAAACTTTTTGACCCGTTTGTTTTCAGAAGTAGAATGGATATCATTGATATTGAGGGGATTGTTAGTGAGAAGATTAAGTAAAATTGTGTTTATTTTTATGGTAGTTGTTAATGTGGGGATTGTTAAATTATTACCTTATAAAAGAAATATAAAATATTAAAACAAATAAAATTATGATTTTTACTTAACAAAAAATGCAAAACATTAAACATTAATGTTTAAAAAAAATGCCCAACATGTAAATAAAAAAATAAAAAAACCTAATCCCATAGGACTAATTTCTTAATATTATCTGCACCTCCTCCATCTCAATCCCAATACCAAGGCTCATCCTAATCCCATGGGATTATGAATCCCCTCTCAATCTCCCAAAACAAACACAACATATAGTGGGTCTCACCTCCATCTCAATCTCACCTCTATCTCCCAAAACAAACGTATGTCCCATGGATTCTTTCAAGAAATTATATAATAGAATGATTGAATTAAACCGTGTAGAGGGAACTAATTAACAATTGTCTTCTCTAAATGCAATGTAAATCAACCTTTTTAGAAACAACTCTGCTTACTTTCAGTAATCAAGGGTGAGGGTCAAAAGCCAATGAGCTGTTCTTTCTCTTCATTTGTATAAAATGAAAATAAATAATAATAATAAAAAATACATTCCATTGCCAAAAGGTCACTAACAAATTTCAAAAATGCAATTTCTTGACTAGGTCATGTAAAACATGGATGATCTCAATCTATGTCACTTATATGACTGATGCAATATAATCAAGCTGAACTCATACTTACCAAATAAAAAAGTTGGATAATGTCAACCTAATAATTATTATACAATGTAATTTTGATTCTGACTTAAATGAGTACTCTCTCTCTCTCTCTCTCTCTCTCTCTCACACACACACACACACCAAAGAAGGGGCAGTAAATATGTAGTTAGACCTAGGAAACTTAAAACTGGTATTAAAAGCACATATATGTAACATTTGATACTATAATTTGGTCGAAGGTTAATCTAACATAACTGTTAAATTGATATTTTCATTGAAGACGACCCTAGTTATCGTCTTGCTTAATTGGTAACAACTTTAAAATTTAGAATGAATTACATTTTATACCTTTAAAATATTACCTAATTCTCTTTTTGACCCCGTAAACTTTTAATCTTGTATGTTATAATTTAATAATTAAACTATTAAACTTTTGTCAATGTGATCCAGTTAGTAACTTCCATCCATCCATCCATTCAGCTAAAACTTCCATCCATCCAATTTTTAGTATTAAAAAATAAATAAAAATAAAAAAACAATAAAAAAAAAGAAGGAAGAAGAAGAAGAAGAAGAAGAAGAAGAAGAAGAAGTGGTACTAAAACTTTTTATACTTTAACGCCTTAAGTGTTACATTTTTCCACTTTGAGCCTAATGTTAAACATTTTCTACCTTGGCCATTAGTTCAATATGTCAAGTGTATTTGACAAAAATTGGATCACATTAACAAAAACATAATAGTTAAGGGATCAGATTGTTAAGAAAATATTAACTTTAAAGGCCAAAAAAAATTAGTAATTTAAAAGTATAATGTGTAATTTATCTTAATTTTATTAAGAAAGACCTCAAAGAAGCATCTCCATATCCATGCTTGACTTGTTCTAATTAGTTTAAAAAAGCATCTCCATGTCCATGCTTGACTTGTTCTAATAGTTTAAAAACTTTTGCGGGGCACACTCTCCAAAAGGATTACATGATAAGTCCACTTGTGTTCATTTTGTCACATAAAAAATTAAGATTAATATAACTAATTAAATATTTTTTGGTTAACTATATTAGATTATGAAAAATATTATAAATTCATAATTTAGTCACAATCACATGGTAAAAAAGTTGAATCTTACATAATTGAGTTTGTCATAAATCAAATATTGACACATAATATTTAATGTCATTGTGAATAAAATTAGAAACGACTTTATAGAGATATCATTGTTTTTCCTTCACGCTATTCTCAAGTCGCATAAAATAATCAATTTTAACTAAATTACATATGTAATCCTAATCAAATCATATTATGTATTAATCCAATCATATTGCGTCATAATTATTGAAAACATATGATCGAGACACAGGTTTCCACACCATAAAACTGACCCATCATGCATTAAAAAAAAAAAATAATAATAATAACAACAGCGCTTTCGACCCCCAGTGGGGGTCCGACCCCCAGTGAGCTGTCCAGCTCTCATTCGCTGAAAACATAAATAAAAAAAAATAACTGTTTTTTTCGTCCAATCACAGAGCGCCACCTCACTGGGGGTCGACCCCCAGTGGGGGTCCGAAACATTAATCTAATAATAATTTAAAAAAACAAAAAAAAGAAGCTCCAAATGAGCTGATTGCCAACAGGGTATAATTGCATGAAGCACTAACACATCTTTCCTACTAACGTGTTCTCATGTTTCATTTCACAGGGAATCCAAACCCATGTCCAAGGTGATGCATCCATGATAGTTTTGTCACACCTCAGCCTCTTTTTCTTCTGTTTTTATATTTGATTTTGTTTATTTGTTTAATTAAAAAGTTGCCATCAAGGAGAGCTTGTTAAACGATCGAAACTTGGCCGTGGCTGGGACGGTTGATAAGCTCTACTAGTGCTTCGGTGGTGGGTCCCTTTCTATGGATTGAGTTAAATTAGGCTGGCAACCGGGCCTGAATCTACGGATGTAATGATAACACCTCAGAACATCCTTTTTTTCATAGTTGAAAAAAAGAAAAGAAAAGGAGAGCTTGTTAAAATTTGCGTCAACCAGGGACTCAATGTCAATTTTGCCTCTCATTTCATTGTGAGGTTTAGTTAATGCAATAGGTCAGAAGTAGCTTAATCATTAATTTTATTTTATTTCATTTTTTTTTAACTTTTGGGAAAAAATGATAAAAAAGTGAATATCAATGTTACATATAATATATATTCTCTGTAAATTTACATATCATATTCTGTATATTACCATAATTAGCTTTTGTCCTCCTATATAAAGGAGCCTTATATACATTGTTACCACATTCAATTCAATACAAGAGTTTTTCTTTTCTCTTCTCTTTCTACTCTTATAACAATCAAGAAGGAGAGTTGTTATTTGTAGTCAACATAAACTCAAGGCAGCTTTAGATCATCCAAATTGGAGTGACTTTAAGATTGGTTTAGTAAATGAGATGTTTAATCAAGAATATAATTATGTGTTGATTGGGGTTAGTGAAACTTGCACAGGCCATGTAAATATTTTCAACAAAAGGTCTATCTCTATCAAATAAAAAATAAAAAATAAAAAATAAAAGTCATATGTGATCTTTTAAAATATAATTTGATAATTATAAAATTATTTCTGTTAAATTTTTATTCTTGGCAATCCCGTTTGATAAAACTCCTTTCAATTATAATTTTATTCGATCTTGTATTTAAGTGAGGCTATGAGTTTTAGATGCGAATCCAATCAAAATTGTGCCTACACAGAGAATGTTTCAGAAGTTAATTCTTTCATGTTTGCCACTTTGCTGACTATGTCGGGAATCGAGCTGCCCAATTAGCTCGCAGGGATCCAGGGGGTAGCACCTCCAAAACAAAATGCAAAAATGCATTCAAAGTTGCTTGTCCGCTCGAGCAGCCATTTGTGCACTCGAGCGGAGAATGTTTGATTCCAGAAGTTTGATCTGTCTGCAAAAGTATTGAAAGTTGGGATTTTACGCTGAAGCGAACTTTCCTGCGTTCGAGCGAGGTCCGCTCGAGCGGCCATTCTTGCGCTCAAGCGGAGAACGCGATTCAATTTCCTATAAATATGTGTTTCAGTCAGATTTTAGAGTACGGCTTCCAGATCTTCTTTGAGGGTTTTAGGGTTTTCCTCCTGGGCTATGTTCTTAGTTTTCTTTGATGTTTAATTGAGTATTTAACTCATGGTTTAAGAAGTATACATCAAAGGATTATTTGTTTATTCTATACAAAAAAGAGAGTTGTTCCTCGGTGGATTCCGTGAAATTTGGGCCTGAAGCTTTGGTGGATTTTGGAGTGACTCATCGTCGTGGATTCGACATCGGCGTTGTAGATTCAACGTTGGGCAAGTCGATTCCGAGGTGAAGACCGTGGTGGAAGAGGCATAGAGAGTCGGTTCAATTCGGGCATGGATTCGCTAGGCAATTGAGAGTACACTTGTGTAATTCTTTTTTTCTTCTTAATGGATTGTTTTGTGGCTTTTGCCCGTGGTTTTTTTATCACAATTGGAGGCGCTCCAATTGTAATTTTTCTATGTTAAAATCGTTGTGTTGATTTGTCTTTGATTGTTTGATTGGGATTGCTATTTATTCGTTAAAATTGATACATAATCACAAATTAATATCTAGGAGATTTCTAAATTTTTCAGTTTCTAATTTCACTATTACCTGATGATGATATCATTAGATAGAACAGATGATAAAGTTAAGGATTTGACAAATTTATATGTCGCTTCAATAATTGAATTATGTTAATATTATGCAGGGTGGTTATAATATGTTGTTATTATTTTCATTAACTTATATAAGTGTCAACTTAAAAAGTCATACAAAATAGAAACAATGCATATTATAAATAAATAAGTAAATAGAGTCGATTCTTATTAGTTTAAGAATTAATTAAGGGACTTAATGCAATTGGGAGTTAATTATGATAAAAATATGTTTATTGTAGGATAAAGTAGACTAATCTTTGTGAGACAAGGTGATTTTGCCTTCTCCCTTTCTATCTCTAAGTATTAGTGAGTGTTTGAAAGTATTTTTTCGTTTGAAAACTACTTAGTGTGGATTATTTAGAGGTTAATTGGATTTTACGTTTCTGTTAATTGTTTTGGCTTTTGAAGGTGAATTATGTAATTTTTAAGCATGCCAACAAGGATCAATAAGTTTTTACAGAAATTTAATTGCTAACTAATTATCAGACAATTGTATTAAAGTTCTTTCAGCCTCAATAAAGAGGACTTTTACTGGTGGCTTGCTTAGGAGAAATTTATAAATAATGACAAATACAAAAAACAGTTCAGAAACTGAATTTCATTGAGTAAATAAGAATTTACAATGAGTTTACAATGACCCAGTCTCGAAAAGATTTACAACAACAAGCTACTTGAAACTACTTCTAGGAAATAAAGTGCAGTACAGGAATTGAAGAACTGAAAATGTAACAATTGGAAAGAAAAATATGAAGTAAATAACTGGTTTCTGAATCTAAGTCTGGGTCCTCCTTCTAGTGGCCTTCTCTTCTATTTATACTTTCTAATGGTAACCGTCGAAGTGGGCTTCCAATCGTCAAAATGCCCTCCCATGATCACTAATCATGTTCTCGCACAGTTAGCCTTCACTACGCCATCCTTGCAGTTAGGCTTCCCTCCTGAATTTGAATTTGAATTGTGAGTAGCCATTAGACCACGTCATCTTACGCCTTCTAACTATGCCAATACTGCGTAGATCCATTATTATCAACATGAACTGCCACATGTCTGTTGCTTATTGTAGACTTGCATTAACTCCCCAAATTACCCTTTATGAGCCACGTGTCAAACTGTGATTGGCTTATACAAAATATATAGCCAACAGTTTCAAATCATCTTCTATTTACAAATCTATGAATAGTTGGCAAAGTAAAAAAATGGATAATAAATAAGAGTAATGTTAGAGACTTGCATATTTATACCCACAAATTCACTTATAATGATGTGGCATATGAAAATTGAATCCACTATCATTAAGTGTATAACAAATCAAAAGTTGACACATATATAGCCACATCGTTATGAGTAAAATTGTGAGTACTTTTTGAGAGTCTCAAGTCTCAAACATTTTCTAATAAATAAATAATTTGTGGATAGTTATATGGGCGAATTACACTAACGGTCCTTGTAGTTTACGATTTGTGTCACTTTAGTCATTGACCTTTCAATTGTGATACATTTGACCTTAAATTTTGAATCTTATTCCAAACAAGGACAACCTTTCAATTGTGATACATTTGACCTTAAATTTTGAATCTTATTCCAAACAAGGACAATTGAAGATATTGTTGTTATATTTGAAGGGTAAAGTTGTCAATTTGATAAAATATAAATTAGTTTGACAAAAATAAATGTGAAAAAACTATTTTTGAATTTTCAAAAATTATTTCTACCCACCAAAGATAAAATTATATAAAAAAGTGATAAATCTTTTACATTTTTTTTTATATTTTTTTTACCAAATTAATTTTTAGTATGTGTTTGGATAATAATCATGTAATGATTGATTGTTTTTGTTGATATTTTTTTTTTTATTGTTATCATGTAATATATTATTGTATTTTTTATTAACAGATATTTTTGGATGGTTATCATGTAATGGATGGTTATTAGGCTTTTATGTGTAATCGATATATTTAATATATGAAATATTTTTAATTTTGGAGTTTTTGATTTAATGGATTAGTTTAATAATGATATCAAAATTGTCGCCACGTTTTATTTTTGAAAAAATAGAAACAAATTTAACTAAAATAAATATTTAAAAAAAGGTTATTTCTACCCTCCCAGTAGATAAAATTATATAAAAATGATTTGTTTTTAAATTTTTTTCAAAAGTCAAACATGGCGACAATTTTGATATGATTATTGACATGGATAGACCCATAAGAACCACAGCCCATAGTGGACAAACCCAAGCCCACTATTTATATCCCATTGCATAACCCGGGTAGCAAAATCCAAGACAGCTGGAGGCCAACTGAGCATAGAAAGCCAATGATACTCGGACACATGGCAAGTGCAGAACAGGCCACGTCAGCAGACAAAGATCTGCAAAGTTATTGCCACAACACATCACCATTAATGCAGCCCATCACAACATTTATTGCGACAACACCTCTCAGCCGGAATGGCACCCCCTCACCCTGAACAAGGTAAACCTCGGCACAAGCTTTCGGCGGGAAGGTCAGAACGGCAGAGACAGTGAAATGATTACCAAATGATATAAGCAAAGTTGAAAGACAAGAAGAAGGTTAAGCATTTCTATTCCTCTAACTCTCTTCCTCTCTCTCTCTATCCATATCCACTACTTCCACTTCTAATTTACACACCGGAGGGTTCACTGGGGGACCACTCAGTTTCCCGACGAACTTGTTTGCAGGTCTTCCAGTGGGCTTCATCACTCGGACGTGGGCTTGAGGAGCTTGGATCAGTCCGGTCCATATACTGTGAACGACGTACCATCAGTATATGCTCAGTTGGCCTCCAGCTGTCTTGGATTTTGCTACCCGGGTTATGCAATGGGATATAAATGGTGGGCTTGGGTTTGTCCACTATGGGCTGTGGTTCTTATGGGTCTATCACAGGGGGCCTTCGCGGCTCAAAAGTGCTCAAGTCCTTCCCTCCCAGCGGCTTTGGGCGTGGTCGGATCCTCTCCTTCGCAATCGGTTGCGCCGCTCGGTCATCCTGCGCTTTCTTAAATTGTGTGGCTTTGGCAAGGATGGTTTGATCCTCTGCCTCCTGTACTTTTCTCCTCACTTCCAGCTCAGTTCGGTCAAGATCCTCACCGATTGGCTGTGGGCCCAGCCCTGCCTGAAACAACGCAGACGGCTGAACAAGGTCGTCCCATTTGGCATTCTCTTTCTCTCTCCACTCCTTCACCCTCTTCACCCTCTCTTCAGCCTCCGCCTCCAGTCTTGCCTCCATCGACCTGGTGGGCACCTTCCAGATGGTCCGTGCGCCAAGCCCCCCATTGGTAGAAACGTAAAACCACCGTGCTCGCCATCCCTTGATCGACGTTGGAAGCCCCGCCACCAACCCCTTCCCCATTACTGCTTGTAGGGTGACCCACGTTTCTTGCTGCCCTGCGGCCTTGTAACAGGCAAAGAACTCTTCCACCGACATGGCCTCTCCTCCATTTGCCTTCGGCCATGCACTTGCACAAGCCAGCAAGATCTTCCACGCATTGGGCATTAGTTGCCCTGGCGCTACCTCTAGATAGTTGAACACATCCACCACTATTTGCGGGAGTGGCAACCTCAGACCGCCCTTCAGCGCTTCCTCATAGAGGGAGAACTCCCCTGGCCTGATGTCGGATGGCCTTTCCGTCGATGTTGGCAGCAACAACTCCACCTCCACCGGAATCTGGTATTTCTCGCGAATAGCCTCCAACTCCGCCCTAGTTATTGTCGACTTGTCTGGTTTCGTGTGCCAATGATCAGGCTCCGCCTGACTGATAGGTTTCGGAGCTGCAATCATGGTGGAACCATGGAAGTGTATCGCCGGCCCTCCCACCCTCTCTGTTCTGTACTGCGCTGCTAATTCCACTGCATCATTATCTCCCAGTGGATCCACCCTCACACCCTCGGTTCCTTCTCGTGCCATCTCTGAGGTATGTCTGCGAATCGCTTCTGATGCAGGCACTAGGAAGTTGAAGAAACGCTCCAATGGTGTATCGCGAGCAACAAACGGGGTAAGACTTGGAATGTTTTGGTTCTTTGAACACAGGTAGGTGAATCGAATAATGCCAAAAGCCCACGGTTTACCCGTATTCCAAGGATCCCAATTAATTTTCGCCAGTTTGAAAACTTTTCAAATTATCCGCCAAAACCGTCTTTTCAACCCCATAATGACCTATCGTTTCATTTTTACTCCAACGCCTCACTTCCCAACCACGATTCTGCCACGTGTATGGTCCCGATACACTGACTCCTGCCCTTACCTTGTCTTTTCCACTTCAAATCATCACGTGGCACGCCGCCTCTTGAGCCCCGTGCCTTTCCGCTCGGCCACCCTCGCGGTCGGCACTCCCCGCGGTCGGCACTCCTCCACTCGGCCACCCTCACGGTCGGCACTCCTCCGCTCGGCCACCCTCGCGGTCGGCACTTCTCCACTCGGCCACCCTCGCGGTCGGCACTCCTCCACTCGGCCACCTTCACGGTCGGCACTCCCCGCGGTCGGCACTCCTCCACTCGGCCACCCTCGCGGTCGGCACTTCTCCACTCGGCCACCCTCGCGGTCGGCACTCCTCCACTCGGCCACCCTCGCGGTCGGCACTCCCCGCGGTCGGCACTCCTCCACTCGGCCACCCTCGCGGTCGGCTTTCCCTGCGGTTGGCACTCCTCCGCTCGGCCACCCTCGTGGTCGGCACGCCTCGCGGTCAGCCCTTCTGCTCGACCCATCAGCTCAGTCACCCTTGCCGGCCGGAACCATCTCCCTCACTACTATTCCCTTCGTTAGACTGAAGCTGCACTCGGGAATGGGGGACTACTGACATGGATAGACCCATAAGAACCACAGCCCATAGTGGACAAACCCAAACCCATCATTTATATCCCATTGCATAACCCGGGTAGCAAAATCCAAGACAGCTGGAGACCAACTGAGCATAGAAGGCCAATGATACTCGGACACATGGCAGGTGTAGAACAGGCCACGTCAGCAGACAAAGATCTGCAAAGTTATTGCCACAACACATCACCATTAATGCAGCCCATCACAGCATTTATTGCGACAACACCTCTCAGCCGGAATGGCACCCCCTCACCCTGAACAAGGTAAACCTCGGCACAAGCTTTCGGCGGGAAGGTCAGAACGGCAGAGACAGTGAAATGATTACCAAATGATATAAGCAAAGTTGAAAGACAAGAAGAAGGTTAAGCATTTCTATTCCTCTAACTCTCTTCCTCTCTCTCTCTCTATCCATATCCACTACTTCCACTTCTAATTTACACACCGGAGGGTTCACTGGGGGACTACCCAGTTCCCCGACGAACTTGTTTGCAGGTCTTCCAGTGGGCTTCATCACTCGGACGTGGGCTTGAGGAGCTTGGATCAATCCGGTCCATATACTGTGAACGAATCGTACCATCAATTATTAAGCCAATCCATTAAATCAAAAAAATTTAAAATTAAAAACATTTTATATATTAAACAAATCGATTACAAATTATAAACCTAATAACCATTCATTACATGATGACTATCCAAAAATATCTATTAACAACAAATACAACCATCTATTATATGATAACCATAAAAAAAAATATTAACAAAAACAAGCAACCATTAAATGATCATCCAAACACATACTAAAAATTAATTTGGTAAAAAAATAAAATAAATAAAAACGTAAAAGATTTATTATTTTTATATAATTTTATCTTTGGTGGGTAGAAATAATTTTTAAAAATTTAAAAATAATTTTTTCATATTTGTTTTTGTTAAACTAGTTTATATTTTATCAAACTGACAACTTTGTTTTTGAATGGAGCAATAATATCTTCAATTGTCCTTATTTGAAACAAGAATCAAAATTCATGGTCAAACATATCATAATTGAAAGGTCAGGGACCAAAGTGTTACAAGTCCTAAATTACAGGAACTATTAATATAATTCGCCCTAATTATACTAAATAGCTCATGTATAAATCACTAATGCTGTGTTTGGTTGGAGGATTTGGGGAGGGATTTGGAAAGGGAAAGGGAAAAGGTGTGTGACACTATATGAAATATAGACATGATTTATTCACATTTCACCTACCGTTTCCATTTTCCTTTCCAAATCCCTCCCCAAATCCCCCAACCAAACACAGCATAAAAGGATATAAATATTTTGCAATTGGACTCACACATAAACAGAAACTATTCCATTGGACTAAACATATAAGAAATTGAACATGTGATTCAATTATAGCAAATACTTACAATGGAAAATGATTAATTTGTTTAGAAAATGATTTGTAAATATATATATTCATGAAACTAATCTGCACTGACATTTTTAAAATAATAAATCATTTTTAATGGATTTTTTAATTTGAAATTAATGAATACAAATTGTATGTGTCATTTTGTATAAATTATATATTATTTTTATGTCATCAATCTTTTTTTTTTAATTTTTTTTAATGATAACTTTACTTCTTCTTTTTTTAATAATATATGAAGGTCATGTTTGTTTGACGTACGGTATATGTGGAGGGATTGGATTAACAATCCTATGAGTCCTACATAACTCATGTTTGGTTGATAAAAATAGAAAGGGACCAGTAATCCATCGGACTATAAATACTTCCACATGGTGGAATTAGCTTTCCCATGGAAGAGATGGGATTGGGTGTGAAAAGACAATTTTGCCATTACATTACAAAAATAACAAAGCTAATTTTTATGTAATGAGGGTATTTAAGTAATTTTATAAATTTAATCCTAACAAACTAATATCACCACACTAGTACACAAATAAACACCTTTTATTATACATCTCCAAACAAATACTATCATATTAATAATCTATTTACTAAATTTTACTATACTCATAATTTTATCCAACTAAATCCGCCAAACAAAAGACGCAAAAGTGTTTTCCAAAGTGTGTTTATTCTCAAGCCAAGTGGTGGTACATTAATCCAATCCTTTATTTTGGAAGGTATAAAGGTGTAATAAAATGACGAAAATGCCATTACCAGAACACATAACTGCCAAACGGTTATTCCGTTGGGAAGGATCCCAAGAAATCCCAAGGAATGTCTTGTGTTTAATATTTAGAAGGCGTCCGACGAAAGAAATCCCCTCAAACGCCTCTCTCTCTCTCTCTCTCTACCCTCATTTTTACTTAAACCCCAATCGTTGTTTCCTATACAAACACAACCACTCGTATGTGAGTGTATATATAGAATATATACATACACATACATACTATTAGATTAATTTAGATTAGATATATATATATATAAATCTGTATAAGGAGCTTCTTCAATCTTTTCTCAATTTTCTGGATATTTCTCATTTTGTTTCCATTCACCCAAACGCAGGGAATTCCAAGGTAATTCAATTCCATTTCTTTGAAAGGAACTAATCTCAAACCCCATTTCTCTCTGTTTCTTTTCCTGGAAATTGTTTGTGATAGATTTTCATTCAAATGTAGTCTCTGAATTCATCAAATGCCCCTGTTTTCAACCACTTGATCTTTGCATAAAGGCATCATGAGTCTTCGGCACTGTTTATACTCAAGCCAAGTGGTGGTACATTAATCCAATCCTTTATTTTGAAAGGTATAAAGGCGCAGTGAAATGACGAAAATGCCATTACCAGAACACATAACTGCCAAACGGTTATTCTGTTGGGAAGGAACCCAAGAAATCCCAAGGAATGTCTCGTGTTTAATATTTAGAAAGCATCCAACGAAAGAAATCCCCTCAAACACCCCTCTCTCTCTCTCTCTCCCCTCATTTTTACTTAAACCCCAATCGTTGTTTCCTATACAAACATAACTGCTCATATGTGTGTGTATATATAGAAGATATACATACACATACATACTATTAGATTAATTTAGATTCGATATATATAAATCTGTATAAGGAGCTTCTTCAATCTCATCTCAATTTTCTGGATATTTCTCATTTTGTTTCCATTCACCCAAACGCAGGGAATTCCAAGGTAATTCAGTTCATTTCTTTGAAAGGAACTAATCTCAAACCCCATTTCTCTCTGTTTCTTTTCCTAGAAATTGTTTCTCCTAGATTTTCATTCGAATGTAGTCTCTAAATCCGTCAAATGCCCCTGTTTTCAACCGCTTGATCTTTGCATAAAAGGATCACGAGTCTTCGGCACAATTGCTTCTTGGGTTTTGTTTTGTTTTTGCTTTTTACAAGTATGATTCAACTATTTTTGGGTTTTCAAATTCAAATTTTGAAATTATTTATATTGTTCTTGATATTTTTTTCCAATCCATTTGAATATTTCAATGTCAACTTTGTAAAAATTGATATATTTATTTTTCATCTGTATTTGCATATATATACTAACAGCCGGGCACACGCGATGCGTGTGCAAACTCGTTTGGAATTATAATGTGAAATTCACATTAAATTTTCTAATAATGCACATATAAATCACATGTATAACTATGTCTAATGTAACATTTGATATTAAAATATTTGATAAATAAAATATGTGTATGTTAAAATTTGTTCAATTTTTTTTTAAATATAATATTTACTAATCTTAATTAAAGAAAACTCTATAACAAAAATTCATGTAAAATCTCAATTTGGTAAGATAAGACTGAAGATCTTACAAATTTTCCAAAAAATATATAAGATACATGTAAAAATTAATTTACAAACAATGTACATAGATTAAATTAGAATTTTACGTTGTTAAAGTGAGCCACAATTGTACACATGCGTACTTTGACTAATAGAGTACAATAATAATTTTGGTTTTCTAATTGGCTTATTATATATAGAGGCACAAAATGTAAATATTATTGAAGTGTTTTTATAAATGAAACTAAAAAATTAAAAAATTACATTTTGACATAGATTAACATAATCCAAATCAAATGGAAAAAAAATCCCAAACTTTTTAAGTCTAAGTCTAAGTCTAAACAATTACACGCATTTTATGCTTCACAGTTTTTTAAATATATATGTATAAAAAAAAAATGAATATAAACTTACAATATAAGTTTTTCCCCCCCGCCCGCCCGCCCGAAGGAACTTGATATAATATAATGCATCTTTTTATTTTCTATAAAAAGTATAATTAACAGTAATACACCAAAAAATACAAAAATACAAATTCAAGACTCTCAAAACACTTACAATTATGTAAAATTTAAGAATACTGAAGAACACTAAATTTTTTAAACACACCCACAAAATTTAAAACACAACTATAGAAGTTATTTGTTCTAACCATCACAAACTCATTCAGTAAACATAAAAAAAAAAAGGAAATTATAAATTTGATTTTTTTAAGCTTAGAAAAACAAATTACATATTTGTTTAAGCCCAAATAAAATTATTTTACAATTATTCAAGTTTCAAGCATTACAAACCCAACACTCATATAGAATATTTACAGTCAAAGAAAATAGATGTCGATAGAAAATCAACCAAGATATTGTTTATTCTGAACAATACAAAGTCAAAAAGTAACTTGCAAAAAATATAAACAATGGAAAGTCAATTTTTTCTCCAAGAAATCTAATAACATAGTTTTTTTTTTTTCTTTTACTTTTTAATGAAGAAAATAAAAAATATAATTAATAATGGTACACACAAAATTCCAAAACACAAACCCATACTCTTGGAACACTCACAAAGATTTGATATACACAAAAAAAATAATTAACTATTAATATAAATAATAAAAAAACCCCAAAACTTTTTTTAAAAAAAAATAAGACTATTATTTTTTTAAATAAAACAAATTTTATGAATATTGAATTGTTTTTAAAAAAAACACACACAAAATTACGCAAATAAACAAACCTATTTTTTGAAAGCATAAATTATAAACGCACAAACACAAATGTTGATATAAACTAAGAAAAATAATAATTGACTTTTTTTAACCTAATAACACAATGAAACATTTTATTTTGTAAATTTTTTTTTATAGAAAGTACAACTAACAGTATTATACCAAAAAAAAATTACAAAAATAAAAACTCAAGACACTCATTTTATATGTTTTTTTTAAGAGCACTGGATTTTATTTTAAATAACATACGCACAAAATTAAGTGAACAAACAAATCCAATTTTTAAAAACTGAATTTATACAAAAACAAAAATAAAAACAAAAGCTTAAAAAAGTTAACTGTGAAAAAACAAAAACCCCAAACTTTTTAAGTGTAATCTAAGTCTAAATAATTTCACACATTTTATACATTGCAATTTTTTATATATAAAAAAAAATTTGAATATAAACTCATACTATATGTCTTTTTTCCCCAAAAGAACCTGGTAACATAATGCATCTTTTTATTTTCTATGAAAAGTATAATTAACAGTAATACACAAAAAAAATACAAAAATAGAAATTGAAAACTTTCAAAACACTTGCAGTTATGTAGAATTTAAGAACACTGAAGAACACCAAATTTTTTAAACACATCCAAAAAATTTTAAAACGCTTAATTTTTTTTTTTAACAAACAAATGACACCAATGATTCTTAAAACACTTACAGATAAAGAGATTTAATATACACTTAATAGTTTAAAAAAATTAAAACAAATTTTAAAAAATAAATTTTACGAACATTGATTATTTTTTATACTATTTCCCCCAAAGAACCTGAACACTATTTATGAGGAGAATAAAAATTATAATGAATCATATTACACAAAACACTTAGTGATGAAGAGATTTGATATATACTTACAGTAAAAAAAAAAATTAAAAAATTAAAAAATAAATTTTATGAATACTGAATATTTTTTATGTTGTTTTTTTTTTTCCCCCAAAGAAGCTAAACACTATTAAAACAACAAACAAATAAATCAAACCCAAACAAACAATTGCATCAAAACACAAATAATGTACATAACATTATATATAAAATTGTTGTATACATTAACTTGAATCCAAAATAAACAAAACTGTGAATTTTCAATTTACAATGTAATGTATATATATAATCCGTACAAAAATTTCTCATACATACATGATACAAAGAAATTTAAAGCATACTTCTCGCAAACAATTGCATTAAACAGCGTAAACTTGTATAATCCCATTCCCTTGGGTACGAACTCCCACCACAAATCAGTAATTTAGAATATATAGTGGGTGTTTGGAAAGTTGTTATTTTAGTAAATTTTTTTAGTTTTTGATTATTTTAGGAGGTTAAAATTTTTGTGTTTAGAAAGATAGTTGAATTTTTTTATAGTTGGATGTGATGTTTGTGAGAGAAAAAATAAAATGATTATAGATTTGATATGACATTTTATCTTAAATTTTTTTTTTTAACCAATTTTATCTTTTAATATTTTTTTTTAGCCAAAAAAAAAAAAAAAACCACTTCCCAAGCACCCCATAATATATATGATTAATAGATAGATACATGCGTATAAAAACAAAAAAGATGGAAGTTGAAAGCAGTTATTGAACGTGGGAAGTTCTTTCTCTCCAACTTATCAGGTCTCACTCTCTCTCTCTTCCTCTCTCTCCTTTGATCCTAACAGATATAAATTGAAACTTTGATCCTAATAGAGTGATTTATTTTCACAAAGAACAGAGCAATTCATTTTCCCCAAAATTTCCGCCAAATTTTCCCTCTCTCGCGCTTGCGCTCGCGCTCGCGCTCGCGCTCGCTGGTTCACAGGTATGGATTTCTCTTTCTCTTGGTTTCTCAGTCCGTCTTCTTTCTCGCTTTCTCAATTCATTTTCCCCAAAATTTCCGCCAAATTTTCTCTCTCTCTTTCTCTCTCTCTTTCTGTCGGTTTCTCAATCTCCCTTTTCTCTCGGTCTCTCAATCCATCTCGCTCTCTCAATCTAGATGACCTAAAGGTTTATATATGTATGTAATTTTTTTCTGAACTCAGAGCAATTACAGTGGCCATCTTCCCAATGATTCAATCCTTTCGCTAATCAGCCTTTGCTATGGATATTATATGTATATATAATTTCTTACTGTCTGAAACTGTTCTGTTAGATAGATGTATTTGTTGCTTCTTCAATCTCTTCTCAATTTTCTGGGTATTTCTCATTTTGTTTCCATTCACCCAAATGCAGGGAATTCCAAGGTAATTCAATTCCATTTCTTTGAAAGGAACTAATCTCAAACCCCATTTCTCTCTGTTTCTTTTCCTGAAAGAATAGATTTTCATTCGAATGTAGTCTCTGAATCCGTCAAATGCCCCTGTTTTCAACCGCTTGATCTTTGCATAAAGGGATCACGAGTCTTCGGCACAATTGCTTCTTGGGTTTTGTTTTATTTTGTTTTTGCTTTTCACAAGTATGATTCAACTATTTTTGGGTTTTCAAATTCAAATTTTGAAATTATTTATATTGTTCTTGATATTTTTTTCCAATCCATTTGAATATTTCAATGTCAACTTTATAAAAATTGATGTATTTCTTTTTTATTTGTATTTGTGTGTATATATATATATGATGATTTGTTTGGTTGCTTAGGAATATTGGCGAACATTGAGAGATAGGAATTAAGGATGTTGGGAGATTTCTTCACCGGAGGACTTGTGTATGTTATCAACCGATCCTTCTTTTCTGCCACTGTTTGATTCTCTGTTTTTTCTTTTTCTTTTTTTCTTTTTTCTTTTTCTTAAATGAATATTCTTGGATTATTGACCTAATTAAAGGCAGATTCTTCATGTTTTATTGGCAGTCTGGTCCTTGGATATGCATACCCTGTGTTTGAGTGTTTCAAAACAGTTGAGAAGAACAGAGTTGAGATCGAAGAGCTTCGATTTTGGTGTCAATATTGGTAAGAACAGAATTGCAATTGAAGTTGACTCAAATATGTTTTGTGAAATTGTTGGTGCTAGTCTTTTTAAAATGTCTAGTGTGGTACGAGCTAATCAAATTTTATTTTTTAAAACTTTGGCACGGTCACCCTTCTCATTTTTACCTAAGCAATTTTTTGTTAATACAAAACTTGAAAACTAAATACAGTATGCTTATAGTCAATAATAATAATAGGATCATTTTCAGCTTTGAAACAATAACGACATGATCATCGAATAAAAATGGCTGGTGATAATTCAAAGGCTGAACAAATAATCCAAAACATTTGAATATGTACAAAAAATTAGCGATGATGGCGATTCATACTCTTCAATGCGTGAATTATGAGCAAGAATTAATGGATGTGAAAGAAGTTTCAAGAAAAAATTGAAATGAAATAAAATGTCATGAATTTGTTGATTTCTAATTGGTTCTAAAAACGAATCAATTGAAGAGTCTCTTCGTTTCCAACTGTTCTTCAACTTATTGATGTGATCATTTCCCAATCAAAAAACAGATAAAATAGAGACATAGAATAAATACCCAGAACAAAAAACTAGTTTTTGATTCAACAGGTTTTCGAGAACTTGTAGATCGGCATGAATTGTCATGAATATGTGGATTTAAGTGTAGATGATTCCAAAAATGAATCAAATGAAGGGTCTCTTCTCTTCCAATCCCTCCTGATAAATTCCCTTTAAAAAAACAGAAAACAGAGGAAAAAGAACAAATACACCCCCCCCCCCCCCCCCAAAAAAAAAAAAAAAGAGAATTTTTTTGCAATTCAACAGGTTTTTTAATCAACTATTGTTTATGAATTTTGCAGGATAATTGTGGCAGTGTTTACAGTCTTTGAGAGAATCGGGGATATATTCATTTCGTGGTATATACACAGTTTTTCTCAATCTTTGCTTGTACATATCATCCATTTCTCATGTCGAAATATAAAGCTCTGTTTTAATGCTTTTGAAGGTTGCCAATGTATGGTGAGATGAAGCTTGCCGTGTTTATCTACCTGTGGTACCCAAAGACCAAGGTAAAAAAAGAAAGAAAGAAAGAAAGAAAGGGACAATTAATCGCATCACCAAACCTGGCATCGCCAAACATGATTATGATGTGCTAAAAGAAATAATTTTGTGGTGGTTAATAATGCAGGGAACCAGCTATATCTACGAAACTTTCTTGCGGCCATACATATCAAAGCATGAGACAGAGATTGACCGGAAATTGCAGGAGCTGAGGGCCAGGGCATGGGACTTGGCCATTTACTACTGGCAAAACTGCACAAAAATAGGGCAATCAACATTCATCCAAGCTCTTCAGTATATGGCTGCTCAGTCTGGAAAGATTACAACAACAAAACCCAACGATGAGGTAAAGCTTCCAACAGGTTAGCTATCTAGTCTTGCTATGCGCACAGAAATAGAACACAGAATATGACACAGTCACTCACAAGGCTATTGGTCCCATGTTATTATCTAGGGTTCATAGCTTTGTGAGCCTTATAATCATCCCACCCTCAAAGCAAAGAAGCAATCTGTTCCATGAACAATTAGGCATAACATGTATAGACACACTTGGTAGTTCCAAATCCAAACCAGCCCACTTCTGTAAATGACAAGTTTGAGCTTTGAACTTCCAATTATGCATGGTTTGGATAACATTTTAGAAATACTATACTGTTACATTTGACAGGTTGAAAAATTAAGCAAGAACTGCTATTTACAACATTTCTAAACTGTTCCTACTTTCTTTCTTAATTTCTATTAACCCTATCACAAAATTTCACCATTCACCATTTGGGCAAACAGATTTGAATTGCAGAGATTTGTGACAATGAAGTGTTTATGGGAAGATGGTTTGTGATACCTATACGCAAAAATTTATGTGTTTCCTTTTCATGCTTTCAGAAATAAAAAGAGTGAAAAGTTCAAAACATCCATCGTTTTCATTTTTATGCAACAAACAGTTTTAAAAATTCAAAACAACTTTTTGATATATTTCCTAAAATGTGGGTTGTTTTCTAACAATTTTTGCAGAAGCTGTTTTCGGAAAGTTTGCCAAACAGGAAAACCAAAACATAAAACAAAAACAAAACCAAAACCAAACACGACAACCATGGAACTCGAGCCCCTAATCACAAAGTTAAGAAAACAAGCACCTATACCATTAGCACCTTAATGTAGCTAACAAATCATAATGTCATGGACAAGCAATTGTAGGAAAATTCTCATTCATTCATTCATTAAAAGACACAATTGCATTAACAAGAATGCATTGTACCAAACACAAATCGATTTACTCTATATATTAGAAAATGGTTCACTATTTTCACCTTCATATGTTTCAAAATTCAATCTAACAAATAAGCTTAACCAGCCTATGCTGCAGCAGCAGCAGCATAAGAATGAAAACCCATACCCAACAGCAGCAGCTCCTCCATCCTCTCCGACTGGATCACCAGCATTTCACCACTGTATGGCTAACAAGCACAGGCACCCATCCTCCGAGAGGGGGCGGCCACCACTACCTCCTACATCTCTTGGCACTGCAAATCACCACCGGTTCGTGGCCAATTCACCCAAATCAGAGGCAGGTCAAGTTCACCTCCACAGCCAAGCAGAATTCATACACACTACTACTCAAGAGGAACCCGAACCGAGCTCCGGTAGCGAACCCAGTTCAACCGATGAAAAAGAAACCGGTGTTGACAATCAGCTACACGCCGCCCGGCTCCGACTCCGCCGGTCCAAAGGATTCCATTAAATATAAAATAAAAAAAAACCTCTCAAATTCAATTATCTTTTTGTACCCCCATGTAATTTGTTTTCTACATATGGAGAGAACTTGAAATTAATGAAAAATTTAAAAAAAAAAAACAAAAACAAAAAAGAAAAAGTCTTGAATAATTGTAGATAAATATAGAGAACAAATACCAGGTTGTTATTGATACCGTTAGGTTTGGCGTTATATGAGCACATATGATTGAAAATAAATATAGATAACAAATACACAACAACCCTAGCATTAGGTTTGGAGTGTTATCTGAAGCTCCGAATGGATCGGAGGAGGTGCTCGAAGGCTCGGGATATGGAACGGGAGAGGAAGCGGAGGAAGGAGGTGAAGGGATTGTTGAGGAGGTGGGAGGAGATTTTGGAGCGGAAGCGGCAGAGGAAGTGGCGGCCGCCGGAGCCAGGCGAGGTGGACATGGGCTGGAGGTAGGCCCAGGCGGCCTGTTTGACGAGGCGGTTGCGGATGGAGATCTCGTAGCCGGACTGGGCGGGGCCGGAGGAGGTGGGGGAATTCACGGCGGAGGAGGGGAGGAGGTCCTTGAGGGAGGTGTAGGAGAGGGGTTTGATGGAGATGAGCTCGAAAAAGGGTTGTGATGATGAATTGGATGATGATGAGGTGGATGAGGTGGAGGAGGCGGCGGCGACGGTGGGGAAGCTGGCGGCGTGGAGGGGCTTTGTTGGGAGGGTGAGGGTGGAGGGGACGACGGCGGAGGTGGCGATTGAGTTTCTGCGCCGGAGAAGAGGGTTTGGTCTCTTCGCCGTCATCAAGTCCATGGAATCCATTGACCCAGCAGAGAATTCTCTCTCTCTCTCTCTCTCTCTCTCAAACAAATTAATTTAAATCAGTTTTTTTTTTTTTTTTCCCCAATAAAAGTATGGGGTACGAAAATTATATACTAATTATTTTTCATTTTATTAATTAATATTTTTATAATATTTGTTATTAATAAATTAGATGACAAATTGGAATTTACTAGTCAATTTTCCTTAATATAAACTAATAAATTTTATATAATAAAAAAAATGGATTAATTACACACAAAAAAAAAAAAACCTCAAATTTTCACGCATTTTACTTTAAACTCTAGTGTTTCAATTTCGACAAATTAAACTATAGAATTCAATCTATGTTCAATGGGTCCTCTCCGTCCATCTCCATTGTATAAGGTAATGAAGGGTGGTTAAAGTAAAAAATACTGGAGTTTAAAGTAAAAAATATGTAAAATATTGAGGTTTATTATTAGTGATTTTAATTTTTTTTTTAAATGGTTAATTGCACAAAAAATCTCAAGATTTCATGTATTTTTTATTTTAAACTCTCTCCGCTACCTTACATAAACTGAGATGGACAAAGGGATCATAGTAAAACACGAATGAAACTTTAAGATTTAATTTGTTAAAATTAAAACAATAGGATTTAAAGTGAAAAATGTGCAAAATCTTTAATGAAAATTTATAATTAACCCAAAAAAATTTCTTGCTGGAACCAAGTTGGTTTTATCTTTTTAAAATTAATGTCAAGTTGTTTAACTTAACTATTTTAAAATACACGCACAAAAAATAATAATAATTATATAATTGGCTAATATTAAATTTATAATCAAAGTTTTGAATTTCAAAAGCTATGCCTATCAAAGTTGTGCTGTAAAATATTACAAGGATATTTTAAGTCATGACATATTGATAGAAATTTATTTAATAATTTTTATATTTTATATAGAATGATATGATAGATTTTATTGGTAATAATAATGATATTTTTTGTATTAAATTTCGGTATATGATTTTTTCTTTTTTAAAATTCGTAACTAATAAATATAACAATTATAATCAATTAAGTTTAAAATTCGTAACTAATAAATATAACAATTATAATCAATTAAGTTAGTCTCAATTCATTTTAGAGAGGATCTATTTACTAAATATAATAAATTATTAAACTTGTGACAACAAAATAAAAAAGAGGAATTAGGAAAAGTGGGCCAAAAAGAGAGGCTCCAGTTGAAAATGCGCTCACTATTATTATTAATTAATTAAGTAATTAATAAAATTAAATTAAAGAACAAACAAACAGTCCTTTAAAAATGCTAATCTTTGTCTTCCTGTGTCTCGTGGTGCTTGCAAGCTTTTATGGACCAAAAAGAAAGTTGACCATTTGGTTTGGGTGTCTTCAAGAATTTTTTATTATTTATATTTTAGAAAAATATTTTAGTGTTTTACAAAACAAGTTGTTCTCTACTCATCATCACATCATATGAAGGTGTGGTGGTTCTACGTATATTAATTAATATATATATATATATATATATTTGAAAGGATAATTTATAAGAAAATTGGATCGAGTTGAGTAATGGGCCGTTATGGGCTACAGTACGAAGGGCTGAGTAAAAGAGGCTTAAAGTTACTCCGGTCCAAAAGAGGCTTGAAATTACTCCGGTCCCAAAGAGCTTACGGTAAGTTCGGTCGTCACACACAAAGTTATCCCGGTCGGGACAACGCTATTGGTTATCCCGGTCGAGACATACCATGGTTAGCAATGGGAAAACCGAGGTAAGAGCAATGAATGGAAGAGCCGAGCTAAAGTTATCTCGGTCTAGTCTGTGGCTTAGCATAGCCATGCTTACCTCGGTCATATTGGAGTCCGACCATGGTAAAACCATCTCACTTGGTTTAAGCAGTGAGGAGGGTGTTGAAGGATAAGCATTATCTTTCAGGAATATGACTCCTAGGAGGACTCTGCATGGAGGAGTAAGAGTCCTACTAGGATTGTGCCACGCGGAACCTATAAAAGCTCACAATATCACCTATGGAGAGGTAACAGAACTTTGATTCCCGAATTCACAGAGCTTTTTGTCTATTTGTTTATTTTGCTGACTTAGGCATCAGAGAGGTATCCAGCACACACCCGCCAGCTAGCTCACGTTTGTGCTTTCAGGGAGTAAAGCGACGACGTACGGAGGAGCGCAATCTTGATCAACAGGATTATACGAGAAGGTTTATTTCTTTTCCGTACAATTGGTGCCGTCTGTGGGAACAAACAGAACGAATAGAACCTCTTGATTAAGTTTTTCTTGCTAATAAAAAGTAATGGCGCACAACGAAGATTTGTTGCAGTCTGCCATTGATGGACAAACCCCAGAAGGAGATGGAAGGCACGAAGGTTTGCCTCATGTCCCTCCCATGGCGGACTTGGAGCCCCAACGACATAACCCCAGGAGGGATGCTAGGGGGAGGCGGAATAACAGCCCCCGTCACTCTCGTTCACAAAGTCCTGACAAACAAAGGCGAAGGATTGATCCTCAAGTTATGGAGGACCGCGTGAAGGAGCAGGACGAATTGATACGACGGATGGCAGCGGACATGGAGATTATGAAATGCCAGATGAAGGGAAAAGGAGTGGCGACAGGAGAGGGGTGCAAAAGCAAGACACCCCCTCGCCACTCAGAAGACCGTGGTAGGCATACCACGCCATTACAAGCAGATAGTAGAAGGCTCAGGACAGACGATACTCAATCCAGAACCTCTAGGACTCGTTGCTCCAGGTCTGAGAGAACGAGGACTGAGAGGTCGTATACGGAGGGAAGCACCTATCGGCCCTCGTGCACGCACCAGACATCATCCAGGTAGACGGAGTTGCCAAGATCATTCGACTTACGGACCGTGCTGGAAGAAAGGGCACGATGGAAGGAGGATAATAGGGCGCGCGACCCTCGCAGGGTATCTGCCCTTCAGCGGTTGGCTCCTCGGACGCATGGAAGCGTCAAGGTTGGAATGCCATTACCGCGCCCTGCCTACGAACCAACGGACAAAGCATTAGCGAGGCTGCAGACCTCGCCGTTCGTTCCAGCAATCGAAAACGCGCCCCTACCTTCAAGCTTCCTCCAGCCCAAATTCACCACGTACGAGGGAAAGACAGATCCCTATATGCACCTGAGCCACTTCCGCCAGGTTATGGCGGTATATCGTCGAAACGAGGCTTTGATGTGCATCCTCTTTCCATCAAGCCTTGGCAACCTAGGCTTGACTTGGTTCGAAAAACTTCCAGAATGCAGCATAGCCTCCTGGGCGCAATTGGCGGAGGCGTTCGTAACAAGGTTCAGAACGAACACCAAAACGCCAGTGGAGATCGACCAGCTTCTCTCCATTGACATGGGCGACAAGGAGACACTTAGATCCTATAATAGTCGCTACTGGGAGACCTTCAACCAGATTGGGGACTGTCCTACCAATCTCGCCATCGCACAATACAAAAGGAGCCTTCCAGTTGCGAACAGACTAAGGGACTCAATCACTATGACGCCACCTCTAACGATGGAAACCTTAATAGAAAGAGTGCACCAACACATTACGGTGGAAGAGGATGGCGCCCGTGCTAAAGCAAAGTCTAGCACGACCGCAGTACCAGATAAAAAGACTGTGGCAAAGGTCAACGCGGTAGAACGTCCGAACAAAAACGGACGAGGCAGGCGGGACAACGGAGAAGACCAGGATAAAAGATGGTTGAGAGTCCGCACTGCCATTAACACGGTATTCAAAAAGCCAATCTACCGGATTCTAAGCGAGATATGCGATGAACCTTTCGTCAGATGGCCTGCTAAGCTAGGAGAGGCTCAGAAGGACTACGACGAAAGATCACGGTGCACCTTCCATAAAGAAAAGGGGCACCGCACTGAAAATTGTACACCATTGAGACAGCATCTAGAGGAGCTGGTGGCAGCCGGTCACGTGGACAAATACATTGAAGGAAGGGCGCAGCCAGCCCCCCAGAATGACAACCACCCGAACGGAATGCCAATCGACGCCCCACCTCAAGGCGTGATAAACGTAATACATGGGGTATGCGAACCTGAGCGCGTATGTGAGCTCAGGGGCATGATAAAAAAGGCTGAGCACTTAAGGGAGGTTCTAAGTGCACAACCCACAATCAAGAAAGGAAGAACGGAGGCCACCAACGTCATCTCTTTTTCAGACAGAGACTTGGTGAGGATATACTGCCCTCACAACGACGCGCTCGTCGTCACACTCCGCGTCAAGGATTACGACATCAAGCGGATTTTGATAGACCAAGGTAGCTCGTGTGAGATAATGAACTACGACACCTTCAAACAACTGAAATTGGAGGACAAAGACTTGGTGGCAGCTGTATCCCCCCTGATCGGATTCAACTCAATGCCAGAGTGGCCAGTCGGCAAGATTATCCTTCCAGTCAGGGCAGGAAGCGTGACAAAACAAGTGGAATTTTGGGTGTTGAAGGTCCCTTCCACTTACAACATAATCTTGGAAAGAACATGGCTGCATGCCATGCGAGCAGTAGCTTTATCCTACCATCAAGTAATGTGATTCCCCAAGAAGCCGTGGTAATTAAAGAGGTCTTTGGAGACCAAATTATGTCCAAGCAATGTTTTGTCACAGTTAATGGCAGCCGCGCTGCCAAGGGATATGTTCATTCGGTGGAAGAACCTGAGAGCAATGAACTGTTCGCAGATGTCAGCAAAGCAGCTGATCAAAAAGCGGTGGAAGACTTGGTAGAGGTAAGAATAGATGAAAAGAACCCGGATAAGTTCTTTTTGCTCGGTTCGTCGTTGTCCAGCACTGAGAGATTAGAGGTCTTGGAATTCTTGACCTCTAACATCGAAGTGTTCGCCTGGACACCCTACGACATGCCAGGCATTGATCCAAACTTCATCTGTCACCAACTCAATGTCCACCCATCCGCCAGACCAATCATTCAGCGCACTCGCAGATCGGCACTCCACCACGCCGAGATAGTGGCGGAAGAAGTGGGAAATCTGCTAGAGGCAGGAGCTATCAGAGAGGTGCACTACCCCAGATGGATTTCCAACACAGTCGTGGTGCCAAAGAAGAATGGCAAATGGCGTGTCTGCGTCGACTATAAGACAGTCAACAAAGCATGCCCAAAGGACAGCTTCCCCCTACCACGGATAGATCAACTGGTAGACCTAACGGCGGGACACAACCGACTTAGCTTTCTTGATGCATACAGAGGTTACCATCAGATCGCCATGTAAGAACCAGACCAGAAAGTCACGTCCTTTACAACTCCAAGAGGATTGTATTGCTACAAGGTCATGCCCTTTGGCCTAAAGAACGTAGGGGCAACATTCCAAATAATGGTCACCAAGATGTTTGAGCCGTTGTTAGGCAAAACAATAGAGGGTTACATCGACGACATGGTGGTCAAGAGCAAGGATAAGAACGACCATCTAAGGGACCTAGGTGAGATGTTCCAGATTCTGAAGAGGCACAAGTTGCGCCTTAATGCATTTAAGTGTGCGTTCAGTGTAGGATCTGGCAAATTCCTGGGCTTCCTAGTGACCAACCGGGGTATAGAGGCAGACCTCTCCCAAATCAAAGCTATTCAGGATCCGGAGAGGCCTAACTCAGTAAAAAAGTGCAGCATCTCACCGGCATGGCAGCTGCACTCAACCGATTCATTAGCCGGTCGTCAGACAGACTACGACCATTTTTTCAAGCATTAAAAGCCAAGTTCGAGTGGGATGAAGAATGCGACCGCGCTCTGGAAAGCTTAAAAGAATACATGTCTTCTCCACCACTGCTTGTCAGCCCAATACCTGGAGAACTCTTCCTGTACCTGGCAGTCTCTCAGCACGCAATCAGCGCAGTGTTGGTCCGTGCGGAAGGAATCCAACATCTGCCCATCTTTTATGTCAGCAAGACATTGCTGCGCGCCGAAACAAGGTACTTGCCACTGGAAAAACTAGCCTTGGCCTTGATGATGGCCTCAAGAAAGTTGTCGCACTACTTTCACGCCCACACCATAGTCGTCCTCACAGCTTTCCCATTAAAAGCTTTGTTTGAGAGGGCGAACTTTTCTGGGCGAATCTTGAAGTGGGCAGTAGAGTTGGGACAATTCGACATCAAGTTCCAACCCAGAACCGCGATAAAGGCCCAAGCTTTGGCAGACTTTGTCGCAGAATTTACCCCAAGAAGTCATCATATCTGCCTAGTCGACCTGACTGACACAACCGAACTAGGGATAGAAGTTGACGCCAGAATAGCGCAACCCCTGGCGCAGGACACTCAGTCAAACCCCAAGGCAGGCCAGAGTAAAGAAAGCAAGGAAGAAGCGAACCATGCTACACAAGCCAAGACTCACCAACAAATAAAGACTTGGTACAAACAGATAGCAAGGGGCAGACAGCAAGCATGGACCTTGAAGAAAACACCAGCAACATTCTTGACCCCACGGCATCATCTGACCCCTCCACTTGCTGGAAATTGTTCGTTGGAGAGATGTGGAAGCTCTTCGTAGATGGAGCATCCAACCGGCACGGCGCAGGACTTGGCATAGTCCTCATCTCACCAGACGGCCTAGTTGTGGAGCAAGCAGTCAACCTTGGCTTCCCAGCATCAAACAACGAAGCGGAGTATGAAGCGCTTCTTGTAGGTCTCAAATCAGCATTCTACATGAAGGCCACTGAGCTAATGGTTTACAGCGACTCACAGCTGGTGGTAAACCAAATTTCAGGCGACTACGAGGCAAAGGATGACAGAATGACTAAGTACCAAGACTTAGTCAGAAAAGAGATCAAGAAATTTGAAGTAGTGGATAGAACAGATTGGCAGGGAGGAAAACAGCAGAGCAGACGAACTAGCAGGCTTTGCTTCAATGGCAGATACATCCATCCCTCATCTGTTACTAATTGACTACTTACCAAGACCAAGCATTGAAGACCCCGAAGCAGAAGATGTATGTTGCGCCGAACTAGGCCCCTCATGGATGGATCCCATCATACTGTTCTTAAAAGACGGGGTCTTACCGGAAGAAAAGAAAGAAGCCAACAAAATGAGAGCAAAGTCGCAGCGATTTTGGCTCTCCCCTTCTATGGCATTGTACAAAAAGTCATTCTCAGGACCTTATCTAAAGTGTGTTCACCCCAGCAAAGTGAAAGCATTCTTGTTCGAGATACACGAAGGTGTGTGCGGAAGCCACCAAGGAGGAAAATCGTTAGCTTACAGAGCCATTTCACAAGGATACTGGTGGCCATACATGCAGGCGGACTCGGAGAAGTATGTGAAGAAGTGCGAGAAATGTCAGAAGTTCGCACACCAAATACATCAGCCAGCCAGAGAGCTCCTACTATTGACCAGCCCATGGCCCTTCGCAATGTGGGGCTTGGACATAATAGGACCACTTCCAACAGCACCCGGAAACAGGAAGTTCTTTCTCGCAGCAACAGACTACTTCACAAAGTGGGTGGAAGCAGAAGCATTGGCATCAATCAAGGAAAAGGATGTGAAGAAGTTCGTCTGGCAGAACATTATTACTCGGTTCGGCATACCCAAAGCCCTAATATCTGACAATGGCACTCAGTTCGATGGCAGAATCTTTAGAGGCTTTTGTGAAGAGTACAAGATAGAGTTCTACAATTCTACACCGGCATATCCCCAAGCCAACGGCCAGGCAGAAGCATCAAACAAGGTCGTCTTGGATGGACTGAAGAAAAAGTTAGAAAAAGCAAAAGGCAAGTGGGCATAGGAGCTCCCTCATGTTTTATGGGCTTACCGCACCACACCTCGACGATCAACAGGAGAAACACCATTCTCCTTAGCTTATGGCATGGAAGCAGTAATCCCACTAGAAGTTGGCCTCCCCACAATTCGAAGCGAAAATTTTGATCCAGACTTAAATGGCGAAGCCATAGCACTGGAGCTCGACCTTGCAAAAGAAATAAGAGAAAGAGCACTGGTTCACTTTGCCTCGTACCAACAAGAGTTATCCAGGAAATACAACAAAACAGTGCATCCAATCCAAGACAATTCAAGATTGGAGATTGGGTGCTGCGCAAAGTGATGGGAAACACTATAGTACCAGGAGACGGCAAGTTAGGGCCCAATTGGGAAGGACCTTACAAAGTGGTTGGATTAGCAGGCAAAGGGGCATACCACTTAGAAGATGAAGACGGCAAGGCAATTCTCAGGCCATGGAATACTGTCAATCTCAAGTTATTTTATTTTTAGCTTTTTCTTTTAAGTATGTGTAATTTTTTCCTTTCTCAATAAAATAAGTAGTTTCTTTTCAGTATAGTTGTTTCCTTCTGTAAGAGATTATTTTAGTGAGTTAGGGGCATTAAAAACATGGTTGGCCGGAATAACCAACTGTGAACCTTCCTAAGCCCAGGATAAGGATCCAGGCTGCAGGACGTTTGGTCAGAATAACCAAACACTTTACTCTAGGTTGGCTGGAAAAACCAATCTAGAGGTTGGCTGGAAAAACCAACACCCCTCCTAAGCCCGGGATAAGGATCCAGGCTGCAGGACGTTTGGTCGGAATAACCAAACACTTTACTCTAGGTTGGCTGGAAAAACCAATCTAGAGGTTGGCTGGAAAAACCAACACCCCTCCTAAGCCCGTGATAAGGATCCAGGCTGCAGGACGTTTGGTCGGAATAACCAAACACTTTACTCTAGGTTGGCTGGAAAAACCAATCTAGAGGTTGGCTGGAAAAACCAACACCCTTCTTGAGCCCTGGATAAGGAACCAGGCTGCAGGATGTTTGGTCGGAATAACCAAACACTTTACTCTGGGTTGGTTGGAAAAATCAATCCAGAGGTTGGCTGGATTAAACCAACACTTAGTACTCTTCAGCCGAAGTAAGGATATCGACTGAAGAGTGGTTGGCTGGACTAAACCAACTCTTCGTACTCTTCAGCCGAAGTAAGGATATCGGCTGAAGAGTGGTTGGCTGCACTAAACCAACTTTTAGTACTCTTCAGCCGAGGTAGGGATCTCGGCTAAAGAGTGATTGGCAGCTATAATTATATTTCAAGAGTAAGACCGAGATAGTTAGCTCAGCAAAAAAATGTTAATCTGTGTACAAAATGAATGCAGATATGGCACAGACCGAACAGAAACATAAAAGGTTTTTTCATTCAAAAGCAAGAAAAAGGTCCAATAGTTGGGGACTCAGCCCGGTTACAAACTTTTTTGTCCAACAGAAAAAAAAATACAAAATCAAGTAAATAGATCATCAAGATTCGCATCAAGATCAACTCGGAGCCCGGTTTCATTCGGGAGCACGGTCCCGGTTGGGAGCGCAGCTTCAGTAGCCAGCTCATTAGTCAGGTCTTCCACCACTGGCTCCAACCGAGCTGACTGATCGACAGGCTCATTGACAACCAGGGTATCATTGGGCACGGTTTCTTCTTCATCATCTAAATCTTCAAGAAATTGTTGCTGAAGGGCAGCAGCATATTCCGCCATGGAGCTTGGTATAAAGTATGCAGGAGGGTTGAAGACCTTAGTCTCTGGACCGTGACCAAGCTACGCCACAGCCGCTCTCCACCCACATTTGAAGAAAAGATCCTTGGCAGCTTCACATTGTTTAATGTAAGTAGCCTCCCCCTCCTTGTAACCCCGGAGCTCGGCATCATCTGCACTCTTCTTCAGCTTCTCAATCTCGGCGTTCTTCTTTCCTTCAAGCTTGGCCAGCTCCTGCAGATATTTGTCTTTTATCACGGCTGCAGCCTTTTGTTTGTCTGCTTCAGCCGAGCTAACAAGACCGGTCAAACGACCATTCTCGGCTTTTAGCTCGGCCATTTGCTTCCTAGCCTCTTCTAGCTCGGCGGTTTTCTCAGTTACTTCGGCCATGGCTTGCTTTGTTGTTTTACGAAGCTCCAACACACGCTTGTGTGCAATGTGATTCTTTTGCATAGCCTGAAAAAGAATGGGAAGAGACTTGTAGTAAAAACCAAGCAGAAAGTTGTGCAGATTAGAAAAATTAGCAAAGGAAGCTACTTACAAGCACCATGGATTTTGTGGCCGAGCGGATGGCCTTTAGCTCGGTCAAATGGTTGTGGTGCTCCATATCCGCTGGAAGGCAAACACTCCTGGCAAGATTGAATGCCATTAAGTGATCTTTCTCAGCAACCACTGAGTCAGTGTCCTGAATAGCTCGGTTCTGGAAAGTGATTTTGGGTGCCCACTTGGAGGAGCTAGCCCGGTCGGAACGCTCTGGTTGCAGGCTCGGTGGAGGGCTTGGTGGAAGAATGGTTTCGTCTTCATCGATAAGGCGTTGCTCGGTTGGGGTAGTCCGGGCACGCTTGCTTGACGAGATGAGGAGGGTTGTTGAGATGGAAGAGCTACCACGGCCTCAGTGGATTGACCGGTTTGTGGTGCCCCGGCTTGGTGTGTTTCGGTTAGCAGGGCCCGTACTCTGTTCCTTTTTGCCATCTCTTGTTCAGCTGTAGTTCGGACCAAGTTGATTTGAGGTAAGGATGGATCCGGTTCATGAGAGGCTTCCAGCAAGAAGTCTGTTACTCTGGCTTTTCGTTGGCTGCTGTATCTATACGTTGGTTCAAAATTCAGTAGCTTGGCCCAACTTCTTTCGGGATATCGTAGTGCGGCACGAAGTACGCCTAAGTTGGGGTAGCTATACAGTGATTTGAGATGGGCTGAATCTGCAGAAAGAAGGCAAACAGTTAGTTCGATTCAGGGAGTGAAAACCGAGGTAAAATAAAACATGCAATAGAGCCGAGGTAATTATACCGGTGGTCCCCTTATTCCAGTTTATTCGGCCACCAGGGATATGGGCTTCTTGGTCTTCGAAGTTCCCAGAAACCCAGAAGAAATCATCGTCGTTTAAATCTTTATCTGGGGTATCTTTGATTATTTTTTCTCGGCGGCGTCGTATTCTTAAATAATAAATCCAGCCGTCTTCTTTTGAGCCTATGGAGTATTGATGGAAGAGCTCGGCTAAGCCGAGGTTAAGGCCAGCCTAGCGGTTTAGCTCGGCTATGCCATTTATTATACGGTATGAATTTGTGGAAAGTTGGGTTGGGCATAGCTTGGTTTGCCTTAGGAATTCACAAAGAAGGGGCTGTACAGGGAATCTTAGTCCGGTTTCTACAATGGACAGAAGGGTAAAAGGTAAAAAGCCATGGTTTCCCCATGGTGTGACATCTTGCTTGGCTAAGGTGAGATGGACATCGTCGGGAATATTATACTCCCTTCGGAATTCGGCCAAGCCACCAGGTGTGTCTACTAAGAACCTATATTTACCCATTTCTCTTAAGTTATGTATAAGTTAAGCTGAGTGTTAGCTCGGTCGAAGAATGGTGCTGAGTAGCCCGGTTGAGCGCTCAAAAGAGTGCCTAGGCAACCTAAGTCTGCAAAGTGAAAAACAAAGGTGTTAAGCACAGACCGTTGGACCGTGCTAAAAGAAATAAAGGCAAGATAAATAAAGTCCTAGCTCGGTTGTATGAGATGCTACAGGTCTTAGCTCGGTTTGAGCAAGGGGTTTGTTAGCTCGGTTTGAGCAGGGGATTTGTTAGCCCGGTTAAGCTTCTAGGGGCAGCGTTCTTAGTTTAGTCTGAACTAGGAAGGCTGGTTTAGCCCCAGAATGTAGCTCGGTCGGGATTAAGGCTTTCAAGCGGACTATGGCACAGACCTAGTCCGGTTCGTTAGCTCGGCTAGGGAGAATAAGGTACTTTGGCCTATTGAAGCTACAGGAATGGCATGACGTCTTAGTTCGGTCGCTTAGTTTGACTTGGCTTTCATTAACTATAAACAACTTCCTAGTTCGGTTGCATGTTGATTTTGGATCGAAACCAGTGTTTCTCAGAGTATTTCATAAATACAAGTGGTTCTAATAAGGTTTTTTCCAGAAAAACGCAAGGCAAAGCAAATGGAAAGAATATGTTTCATAAACACACAAACAAAAAGCTGTGGATTAAACAAGTGCGAAAACAACAAAAGGAGAATAGATCTATATAGCTTACCAGGTCAAGATGAGGGCAACAGTTGCAAACAAAAAATCACGAGCCTCACAGTTGCAAGGTTGAAATGGGGGATTCAGAGGCTTGCAAGAGAGAGAAGGTGAATAGTAAAGTGAATGATTCAAAGCATTAGGGATTGTTTTGTGAAAAGATAAGGGCTAAATGCGGGAACTGTTCAAAAAACACGAGGTACGAAGACGGCGTGACAGCTGCCTTCAGCCAATGAGAACATGCCACGCGTCCTTGGAATGAGAAGCGATTCAGTTGCTGTGATTGAAGAGACGTTTTGATCGAACAGGTACAGCCCGGTGAGAATTTAGCTCAGCTGGAAAGGCTAAAAGAGTTTTAGCTCGACTGGAAAAGCTTAAAAGCTTAGCTCGGTAGTAAGATTAAAGTTTTTAGCTCGGCTGGTAGACAAGGTAATCCCTATCATGCTGCGCAGATGGAATTAAGGGGCAATTGAGAGGGTAATTTATAAGAAAATTGGGCCGAGCTGGGTAATGGGCCGTTATGGGCCATAGTACGAAGGGCTGAGTAAAAGAGGCTTAAAGTTACTCCGGTCCAAAAGAGGCTTAAAGTTACTCCGGTCCCAAAGAGCTTACGGTAAGTTCGGTCGTCACACACAAAGTTATCCCGGTCAGGACCACGCTATTGGTTATCCCGGTCGAGACATACCATGGTTAGCACTGGGAAAACCGAGGTAAAAGCAGTGAATGGAAGAGCCGAGCTAAAGTTATCTCGGTCTAGTCTGTGGCTTAGCATAGCCATGCTTACCTCGGTCATATTGGAGTCCGACCATGGTAAAACCATCTCACTTGGTTTAAGCAGTGAGGAGGGTGTTGAAGGATAAGCATTATCTTTCAGGAATATGACTCCTAGGAGGACTTTGCATGGAGGAGTAAGAGTCCTACTAGGATTGTGCCACGCGGAACCTATAAAAGCTCACAACATCACTTATGGAGAGGTAACAGAACTTTGATTCCCAAATTCACAGAGCTTTTTGTCTATTTGTCTATTTTGCTGACTTAGGCATCGGAGAGGTATCCGGCACACACCCGCCAGCTAGCTCACGTTTGTGCTTTCAGGGAGTAAAGCGACGACATACGGAGGAGCGCAATCTTGATCAACAGGATTATACGAGAAGGTTTATTTTTTTCCCGTACAATTAGTATATTAATTAATGTTATATTATTATTATTGATCCCACCTAATATACAAATTACAAATATTTAAAACCTCTAAAATTACGTCGCATCATTTGTTAGTAAACTAGTTAGTATATTAATTGATACATATAACTGTGGGGACATCACTCAGCTGGAGAACACTAGCAGAATAGATTAAGCCCAAACGACCTGCAACAGAAAGAAGAGATTCCAGCGGTGGTTCGTCCATCCGAGGGCACTTCGACGATCAAGTCAGTAAAATATCTCTCAAAAATAATCAATAGTGCTTAACTCACTAGACAAAGCATAAAAGACATACATTAGACTCATAGGGGTGCCTCACTTTTATAGCCAACACAATCCTAGTCCCAATAGAAGCCTAGTTCTAACGGACATAGGATTACTACTAATCTTGGACTCCCAGTAAGATTAGGATAAACTCTCTCAGAGTCTTATCTTTACCTAAACTGAAGTCTTCTCCCATTCTAGGACTCTTGTCCCTTATCTGCTTATCCCGGATTTCGGTATCTTCGCAGATAACCTCAGCCTAGCCGATATGATTTTGGCGTCATGACCAGGACACGTGGCACCTCGGCTGGCACTTCGGTGACTCCTCGGCCACGTGTTGTCATTCAAAAATTATGTCCCCACAACTGCCCCCTAAGTTCTGTTACCTCGGCATCTTGAGGTGATGGAACCTGTATCATTTCTTCCATTTAGCACATCGGCTAAGCTCGCTTCATCATCTATTGCCGAAGTCAGAACTCGTCGGCTCAATATGACTGAGACCTATAGTCTGCTTTCATCAATGCCTTAGAACCAACAACCAAGTTCGTTCAAGTTTCTCAGTCGAAACCGTCCTCCTAGCCGAGGTATTTGCTTCATTGAATCAAGAACTCCAAGAGTTCCAGCACGCGTATGAGCTGGCACGCATAGTATTTCAACCGTTTTTACCACGCGTCTTTCCCCTACTGGACCGTACCTGATACGCGCCATCAAGTCACATCATTTTTGCGTGCGTCGTCTGACAAACACGTCGTTGTAGCTCGGCTTTTCACGCTCCCTTTCGGAAGAATGAATAGCCTTTACAGTTCGGACTCCACTTGTGTGTTGGTTCTGATTTTGATTTCACAAGTGCAATGTGAAACAGTGAAAACACAAAAAGAGTCCAAATCTAGCAATTTATTTTGGAAAATCGATGTTTGAATAAAATGCCAAAAAATGGACTGCTTTGCCAGATATCAGAATCGCTACCTAAATATTTATTTTGGAAAATTTAGGAAACCCGTGACTCGTGCCAAAGGCCATTAGTCCGTCGTTACCAAAGTGTCTTGGTTCGGGAACTTAGGTATGAGAGGGGAAGGTCAATAATTGAACACCCCACTCATCCAATCAAAGATCGGCCTCTACTAATCATGATGTGATTTTTATGTACAATATATGCTCTTGTTCTATATGTAACATACAAGTATAGACTAATTTCACAAAAAGTTGGAACATTTGATTCCATGTTTGTTTTGAAAAAAATGTTTTGAATATGTATCACTGAAAATTGTGATCTCATATATACATGAATCAAAGTATCCCAATTCAAGTGATTAGCCTTCATCCATAGGCATTCAAACAGGTATATCAAATAAGCAGTTAGCCTCATGGTAGTATGTTTGATATGACAGCAATCACACTTATGCAATATGTTAAAGCATAAAAACTTACCTTATGTCCGAAGGCGAGTCAAAAGAAAGTAAATAGTTAGAAAAAATGCATGATCCTAATTAATGCGATATGGCTAATGCAACACATACAACATGCAAGTAATAAGCTCGGCTCCTAACATGGCATGCGAGTCAATTCAAGGCATGTGATAGAGCTCAAGCAAAGAGTTTGAATTTGACATTTGAATAATATGATGAGCCAAATTTTTATGCATGCAAAACGAATGGATGCAAGTCATGGAAATGCTAATTTGAAAATATGATGTCCCTAACCTAACCATCATAAGCAGTGAAATAAAAGGGAGAAAGAATGGGGGTTGGAAGACATACAACTTATTACATATTTGTCCTCGTGACGGAGGGTCCGAATGTCCAAATGTCCGAATAAATAATTATTACAAAACCGAATGAATAATAAATGAAAGGGGCTGTCTAATTTATTACAAGAATTGATGTAAGGCAAGCCTTGACACAATAAACTCGGTATAACGTCCGACCGAATTCAATTAATCATATTGGTTTTTTATGTCGGTTGTAATCCAATTTTAACCTATTTTATTAGCCTTTTTTTATTACCTTTCCATTTATTTATCTTTTCTCCTGTTTGTGCAAAAGTGATATTTACGTCCACTAAGTCCAAAATGCAATAAAGAGAAACAAGCATCAGCTTAACCCGAGAAAATTTTCTTCGGAGGAAATTACAAAGGAAGAGTCAAACTTATTTACAAGCGATAAAGGGATTCCAAGTCAAACTCAAGATGTACAACAAGGACTAGTCAAACTCAAAAGAGTGATAATGACTTAGAAAAACCCAAACTTGAGTGATAATAACTTGAAATCCAAACTTGATAATAAGTGATAATGACATTTTCCTTGGTGATTTCCAAGGGTCAATTAGTCCCTTAAAAGTAAATACACTAATGAATAAAGAAAAATAAAAAATAAAAGATAAAAGATTGTGCTTTAGTATAAGAACATGTATACATTTGGGGTAGTGAACCTCCAAAGAATTTAAACCGTTAAGTATAGAACGTTTTATGCTTTTGGTAGTAAATCCCCTAAGAGATTAAATCAGTAAGCATAAAATGTTGTATACTTTTGGTAATGAACCTCTTAAGCACAAAACGTTTTATGCCTTTGGTAATGAATCTCCAAAGAGATTAAACCATTAAGCATAGAGCGTTTTATACCTTTGGTAATGAACCTCCTAAGTATAAAATGTTTTATGTCTTTGGTAGTGAATCTCCAAAGAGATTAAACTATTAAACATAGAGCGTTTTATACCTTTGGTAATGAACCTCCTAAGTATAAAACGTTTTATGTCTTTGGTAGTGAATCTCCAAAGAGATTAAACTATTAAACATAGAGCGTTTTATACTTTTGGTAATGAACCTCTGAAGAGATTAAGCCATTAAGCATGGAAGAGTTCCTTTCTTATATTTGAACCACAATTTTAATTTTTCACAACTTTTTAATTGAAATAAGCAAAGAATGGAGGGAGATTGCAGAGATGATTATGCGAAATTGATTAATTGGTTAGTACAAACAAACTTGATATTTAAAATATAAATCATTGAAATAAATTAAACAGCTCCTTAAATAGCATATAATAGTACTGAAATTAAGCTACAGAAAGCGAGTAAAATTAAATAGCCGGAGGTATTATTCACCGCCGGAGGTACTATTCATCGTCGGGGTTACTATTCACCACCGGAGGTTACTATTCATCCGGTAGGGTAGATTATTTAAAGTAATAAATTACAACAGTTTATATACAATATTTAAATTACAGCAGATATGTGGGTGGTGCAGCCATCCCATTAAAGCGACAAAAAAAAAAAAAAACAGTTATGAAAAGAAGTAAATGAAGTATTTAAACAAATTATATCACATTTTTAAATTAAATGAAAATTTGTGAAAACTCACATTTTGGGGAAATGATGAATTTTCTGAGTCACAAACTTTCTTTTGATTACTCTCAAGTCTGTGGAGTGTGTTCTCAATTCTCAGTCCAAAATTTGGAATTACAGCTTTAGTGATTGGTTTTGGAATGGTGTATTGATGAAATGGAAATAAAAATATCAAAAAAATATTTTATTTTCCCTCTCTTTTTCTTTCCTGATTAGCCTCTCCTCCTTTTTTTTTTTCTTCTGCTGAGCCCTTCTCTCCCTTTCCCACTTTTTTCTTCTACTGAGCCTTGATTGCCTTTATATAGGCAAATTATAATATAATAATAATAATAATAATAATAATATAAATATATATATATACAATCATAATGTTTGATGTCGGTAGACCGACAACAAATGAATAATTATTATTATTTTATAATATATATATAATATATAATATAATATATAAAATATATAATATATAATTTATATCATATAATATAATAATATTAAAATATAATATAATAATATAACTTTTTTTATTATTTTCTTTTATATATATACAATACACCAAAAATATGAACAAACACATAAAATTAAGAAAAATTACAAAAATACTAAACTAATGAAATATTCAGTATTTTAAAATAATTTGGCCATAATGGTGAAGGTTGGGATTAAAGTTCAAATTCCATCTCTCTTACTGAGGATTCTGTGAGAAATACATTCTAGTTATCATCATCGGGTAATAAAAAAAAGCGCCCAAGTCTTAGGGCCAGTCAAAATGGGGTGTCTACAGTCGTCCAAGGCACCATAATTGCCATTTTGCCGCCATCAACTCTCTCTCCGTCTTTTCACTTCTGCATCTACGTTCTTCTTCAAACTTTCTCTCTCAAATCCTCCATTGTTGCTTTTGCGAAGCTTTCTGTAACCAGTTTCACTCTCTCCTTCCGGCGAGGCTTTCATTGCACTTCTTTGCTTACTACCACCGTCTGATACCGGCGTACTTCACACCGGCCTTTTTGTAATCTAAACAATCACTCTTCAATGTTAGACTGAACTGCCTTCTTTCCTTTTCTGAATGCATTCTCTAATTTCTTCTTTTAACGTGGTTGTATGTGTCTTCTTTTTACTCTTGTATGATTTTATACTTAAAATAATTTGCATGTCTTCAAAATATACCTTAACTACGCAATCTCCTTGGGGTGTAACACCTCGGTTGTACCCACTAATTGGTTTATCTCAGTCTCAGCTTAACACTTGAAAATATTTTTTTTACAATATTTTCACAAGTGTTATTTACAACTCGATACTTCACTCTTAACAAGACTTTTGTCTTCAAATTTTTTCCAAGTCTTGGCAACATGGTAATCTCGGCAAGTATGTAGATACTTCTTTCAACATAACCTTGGCTTAACTTGTAAATTTTTCTCAAAAATTTCAATAAGTGTTAAACCAATCTTCCTTCAAAATGACCTCGGCTTAACTTCAACTTGTAAGCTTAAATTTCAACAAACGTTAAACATGACCTCGGTTTAACTTCAACTTTTAAATTTAAATTTCAACAAGTGTTAAACACATCATCGGTTTAACTTCAACTTGTAAACTTAAATTTCAACAAGTGTTAAACATATCATCGGTTTAACTTCAACTTGTAAATTTCAATTTCAACAAGTGTTAAACACATCATCGGTTTAACTTCAACTTGTAAATTTCAATTTCAACAAGTGTTAAACACATCATCAGTTTAACTTCAACTTGTAAATTTCAATTTCAACAAGTTTGAAACACATCATCGGTTTAACTTCAACTTGTAAATTTCAATTTCAACAAGTGTTAAACACATCATCGGTTTAACGTCAACTTGTAAATTTCAATTTCAACAAGTGTTAAACATATCCTCAGTTTAACTTCAACTTGTAAATTTCAATTTTAACAAGTGTTAAACACATCATCGGTTTAACTTCAACTTGTAAATTTCAATTTCAACAAGTGTTAAACATATCCTCGCTTTAACTTCAACTTGTAAATTTCAATTTCAACAAGTGTTAAACATATCCTCAGGTTAACTTCAACTTGTAAATTTCAATTTCAACAAGCCTTTAAACATGGCCTCGGTTTAACTTCAACTTCAACTTGTAAATTTCAATTTCAACAAGCCTTTAAACATGGCCTCGGTTTAACTTCAACTTGTAAATTTCAATTTCAACAAGCGTTAAACATGGTCTCAATTTAACTTTAACTTGTAAATTTTAATTTCAACAAATGTTAAACATATCATCGGTTTAACTTCAACTTGTAAATTTCAATTTCAACAAGTGTTAAACACATCATCGGTTTAACTTCAACTTGTAAATTTCAATTTCAACAAGTGTTAAACATATCCTCGGTTTAACTTCAACTTGTAAATTTCAATTTCAACAAGTGTTAAACATATCATCGATTTAACTTCAACTTGTAAATTTCAATTTCAACAAGCGTTTAAACATCGCCTCGGTTTAATTTCAACTTGTAAATTTCAATTTCAACAAGTGTTAAACCAATCTTAGCTTATGAAATTCCAATTCCCAAGCATCATTCTTCAGCCCTTTGCCCCCTAATGTGAACATAAGTTTCACTTGGGTTCTCATTAGGCACGTGGCTTTGACCACGTTGCCGATGTAAGATTCGAACAAAGACTGGCCAAGGCTATCAACCTTGGTCTCTTTACTAAGGCACTCAGCTCCAATCTGTGTCTGATTTTGCCGATATGACAAGTCCAGGTTAACCCAACTTAGTTCAACTTTATTATATGCAAGTAAAGTTTCTACTCTACCATATAATAAGTCTAAGTTTTTCATCATGTTTCAATCAGAAACATTGTCATAGGACTGGTCGGTCCTATCGCACAGATTTCAAAAATCAAACTAGCACTTTATTATTGCTTTAGTCGTTATGCCCCATTGCCGGTACCCTTTCTCAGGCTGAGGTCCCTAACTTTGAACTCTCTTGGGCTGACCTTCTTGTTGTAAGTCCTAGCAAGTTGTTGCTGGTATGCCCCCAGCCGAATTGTTGTTCTATCGCACGTTGTAGGTGGATTTCAAAGCATTTTCATGCTTTTTTACATAGGCTTCAGCTTCCTTTTGCATGTAAGGCCAAAAGAATTCCTACGATATTACTCTATGGGCAAGGGATCTGCCCCTTACATGGCTTCCACATACTCCTTTGGAGACTTTATATAAAAATTCTTTAACTTAGGCCAAGCTGTTCTCTTCTTGGACTTAATCATCTAGGCCGAGATCTTGTCTTCTGGGATCTGAGATCCGAGATCTGGAATCCAGGATCTGTTCACTTGGGCTGAACTCTTGTCTTCTCGTATCCAGTGTTATCTCGGCTTCACTTCGGCGAACCAATTCTTTTCTCTTGTTTGGGCACCTTTGTCCCCAGCGTGTCCTCCTCGACTCTGGCATACTTTTCTATCTTGGCCATCAGCTCCTCCATGCTTTTCGGCAATGTCTTTGCCAGTGATTTTCGAAGCAGGCAGTCATCCTTCAAGCCATTTTTAAACGACACGACCGCCACCTCTTGGTTGCATCTTGGTATTCGGTTGAATACCTCATAATACCTTTTGGCATAGGCCCTAAGGCTTTCATCCTCGCCGATCTTCAAGGCCATTAGGGCGTCCATCCTTAATGGCTGTAGCTTGTTCGTCACGAACCTGGCCACAAACATCTCGGCCAGGCCTTCCCAGGTTTTCACAGTTCCTTTCGGCAACTTGTGAAACTAGTTTGATGCAATTTCTCCGAAAGATAAGGGGAACACCTTGCGGGGCAACGGTTCGTTCCCGGTGTACAACGCCATCGAGTTCAGGTACAAGCCGACGTGAAAGTTGGGGTCGACTTACCATTGTAGATCTGGAATCTTGGCATGCTAAACCTCTTTGGGGCTTCGAATTTGTCTAATTCTACCGAGAACGGCGTTCTCGGCTTGACCGGGGAGGTTACCTCGGCATCTTGTTGCTTCCTCTGTAGGTGATCCCCCAGATCCTCTTTGGTTCGTCAAGGAGCTCGGCTATCTCCTGACTTAAGCCTTTTCGATGCACTACTCCCAGTTTCATTATGGGTCCTTTTGGACTTCCCTCCATTGGTTGTGTCGAAGCACAACTCCTGCCCTTGAACATGCCGGTGTTCTTTGGGGTCGGCTTCCTTGTTGCGATGCGTCCTCCTCGATTCTACCCTTCTTGACTCTCCTCACCCGACCTCCTTTGAAGGCCGGTGACAGTGTTTTTCGGTCCTGGTGTGCTCGGGGACTATAGGGACTGTTTTCTGCCCCTCTTCTCAGGCATCCTCCTTTGCCGTTGGAATCGGCATATCTTGTACTGGGAACGGTGGCTGCATGACATTATTCTGCATCATGAAATTGACCACTGTTTGTAGGTCCGCCAATTTGTTCACCATGGCCTTTACCTCATCGTCCCTTCGTAGACATCTTTCTTTCCATACCTGGAGGTCGTCCTCGTTGTAATACCCGCTCCGGCCTGTTTTCTTTGGTACGTCGCTCTCCTGGCCGACGTCATTTCCTTCGTGATTCTTATCGTGAGTCTCTTTGTTGTAGTTGTCTTCTTCGATGTCAAGGTCTACAGGTTTCCTACTCCCATTAGGAATGTCATCCCCAACCTTCTTTTTCTGTCCGTCGTTGGCCATCTATTCTTCTTTCTTTCCCACAGACGGCGCCAAATTGTGTGTGTCAATTTCCGACCACACTACCAATCAGGCACTCAGCTGGAGAACACTGGCAGAATAGATTAAGCCCAAACGACCTGCAACAGAAAGAAGAGATTCCGGGGGTGGTTCGTCCACCCGGGGGCACTCCAACGATCAAGTCAGTAAAATATCTCTCAAAGATAATCAATAGTGCTTAACTCACTAGACAAAACATAAAAGACATACCTTAGACCCATGGGGGTGCCTCACTTTTATAGCCAACACAATCCTAGTCTCAATAGAAGTCTAGCTCTAGTGGACATAAGATTACTGCTAATCTTGGACTCCCAGTAGGATTAGGATAAACTCTCTCAGAGTCTTATCTTTATCTAAACTGAAGTCTTCTCCCATTCTAGGACTCTTTTCCCTTATCTACTTATCCCGGATTCCGGTATCTTCGCAAATAACCTCGGCCTAGCCGAGATGATCTCGGCGTCATGGGCACGACACGTGGCACCTTGGTTGGCACTTCGGTGACACCTCGGCCACGTGTTGTCATTCAAAAATTATGTCCCTACAACTGCCCCCTAGGTTCTATTACCTCGGCATCCTGAAGTGCTGGAACCTATATCATTTCTTCCATTTAGCACGTCGACTAAGCTCACTTCATTATCTATTGCCGAAGTCAGAACTCGTCGGCTCAATATGACCGAAACCTATAGTCTGCTTTCATCAATGCCTTAGAACCAACGACCAAGTTCGCTCAAGTTTCTCAGCTGAAATCGTCCTCTTAGCCGACATGCTAAATGGAAGAAATGATATAGGTTCCATCACCTCAGGATGCCGAGGTAATAGAACCTAGGGGGCAGTTGTGGGGACATAATTTTTGAATGACAACACGTGGCCGAGGTGTCACTGAAGTGCCAGCCGAGGTGCCACGTGTCCTGGTCATGACGCCGAGATCATCTCGGCTAGGCCGAAGTTATCTGCGAAGATACCGAAATCTAGGATAAGCAGATAAGGGACAAGAGTTATAGAATGGGAGAAGACTTCAGTTTAGGTAAAGATAAGACTCTGAGAGAGTTTATCCTAATCCTACTGGGAGTCCAAGATTAGCAGTAATCATATGTCCATTAGAGCTAGGCTTCTATTGGGACTAGGATTGTGTTGGCTATAAAAGTGAGGCACCCCCATGGGTCGAAGGTATGTCTTTTATACTTTGTCTAGTGAGTTAAGCACTATTGATTATCTTTGAGAGATATTTTACTGACTTGATCGTCAGAGTGCCCCCAGGTAGACGAACAACCGCCGGAATCTCTTCTTTGTGTTGCAGGTCGTTCGGACTTAATCAATTCTGCCAGTGTTCTCCAGCTGAGTGCCTGATTGGCAATGTGGTCGGAAATTGACACACACAATTTTGGCCGAGGTGTCACCAAAGTGACAACCAAGGTGCCACGTGTCCTGGTCATGACGCCGAGATCATCTCGGCTAGGCCGAGGTTATCTGCGAAGATACCAGAATCCGGGATAAGCAGATAAGGGACAAGAGTTCTAGAATGGGAGAAGACTTCAGTTTAGGTAAATATAAGACTCTGAGAGAGTTTATCCTAATCCTACTAGGAGTCCAAGATTAGCAGTAATCCTATGTCCATTAGAGCTAGGCTTCTATTGGGACTAGGATTGTGTTGGCTATAAAAGTGAGGCACCCCCATGGGTCTAAGGTATGTTTTTTATGCTTTGTCTAGTGAGTTAAGCACTATTGATTATCTTTGAGAGATATTTTACTGACTTGATCGTTAGAGTGCCCCCGAGTGGACGAACCACTACCAGAATCTCTTCTTTCTATTGCAGGTCATTCGGGCTTAATCTATTCTGCCAGTGTTCTCTAGCTGAGTGCCTGATTGGCAGTGTGGTCGGAAATTGACACACATAATTTGGCGCCGTCTGTGGGAACGAAAAAAGAATAGATGGCCAACGACGGACAGAAAGAGAAGGTTGGGGACGACATTCCTAATGGGAGTGGGAAACCTGTAGACCTTGACGTCGAAGAAGACAACTACAACAAAGAGACTCACGATAAGAATCACGAAGGAAAGAACGTCGGCCAGGAGAGCGACGTACCAAAGAAAACGGACCGGAGCGAGTATTACAACGAGGACGACCTCCAGGTATGAAAAAAAAGATGTCTGCGGAGGGACGATGAGGTAAAGGCCATGGTGAACAAATTGGCGGACCTACAAACAGTGGTCAATTTCATGATGCAGAATAACGTCGTGCATCCACCGTTCCCAGTACAAGATATGCCGATTCCAACGGCAAAGGAGGATGCCTGAGAAGAGGGGTAGAAAACAGTCCCTACAGTCCCCCAGCACACCAGGACCGAAAAACACTGTCACCGGCCTTCAAAGGAGGTCGGGCGAGGAGAGTCAAGAAGGGTAGAATCGAGGAGGACGCATCGCAACAAGGAAGCCAACCCCAAAGAACACCGGCATGTTCAAGGGCAGGAGTTGTGCTTCGACACAACCAATGGAGGGAAGTCCAAAAGCACCCATAATGAAACTGGGAGTAGTGCACCGAAAAGGCTTAAGTTAGGAGATAGCCGAGCTCCTAGACGGACCAAAGAGGATCTGGGGATCACCTACAGAGGAAGCAACAAGATGCCGAGGTAACCTCCCCGGTCAAGCCGAGAACGCCGTTCTCGGTAGAATTAGACAAATTCGAAGCCCCGAAGAGGTTTAGCATGCCAAGATTCCAAATCTACAATGGTAAGTCGACCCCAACTTTCACGTCGGCTTGTACCTGAACTCGATGGCGTTGTACACCGGGAACGAGTCGTTGCCCCGCAAGGTGTTCCCCTCATCTTTCGGAGAAATTGCATCAAACTAGTTTCACAAGTTGCCGAAAGGAACTGTGAAAACTTGAGAAGGCCTGGCCGAGATGTTTGTGGCTAGGTTCGTGACAAACAAGTTACAGCCATTGAGGGTGGACGCCCTAATGGCCCTGAAGATCGGCGAGGATGAAAGTCTTAAGGCCTATGTCAAAAGGTATTATGAGGTATTCAACCGAATACCCGGATGCAACCAAGAGGTGGCGGTCGTGTCGTTTAAAAACGGCTTGAAGGATGACTGCCTGCTTCGAAAATCACTGGCAAAGACATTGCCGAAAAGCATGGTGAAGCTGATGGCCAGGATAGAAAAGTATGCCAGAGTCAAGGAGGACACGCCGGGGACAAAGGCGCCCAAACAAGAGAAGAGAAATGGTTCGCCGAAGTGAGGCCGAGATAATACTGGATACAAGAAGACAAGAGTTCAGCCCAAGTGAACAGATCCCGGATTCCAGATCTCGGATCTCAGATCCCAAAAGACAAGATCTCGGCCTAGATGATTAAGTCCAAGAAGAGAAGAGCTTGGCCTAAGTTAAAGAATGTTTATATAAGGTCCACAAAGGAGTATGTGGAAGCCATGCAGGGGGCAGATCCCTTGCCCATAGAGTAATATCGTAGGGATTCTTTTGGCTTTAAATGCAAAAGGAAGCTGAAGCCTATGTAAAAAAGCATGAAAATGCTTTGAAATCCACCTGCAACGTGCGATAGAATAGCAATTCGACTGGGGGCATACCAGCAACAACTTGCTAGGACTTACAACAAGAAGGTCAGCCCAAGAGAGTTCAAAGTTAGGGACCTCAGCCTGAGAAAGGCTGCCGGCAATGGGGCATAACGACTGAAGCAATAATAAAGTGCTAGTTTGATTTTTGAAATCTGTACGATAGGACCGACCAGTCTTATGACAATGTTTCTGATTGAAACATGATGAATAACTTAAACTTATTATATGGCAAAGTAGAAACTTTACTTGCATATAATAAAGTTGAACTAAGTTGGGTTAACCAGGACTTGTCATATCGGCAAAATCAGACACAGATTGGAGCTGAGTGCCTTAGTAAAGAGACCAAGGTTGATAACCTCGGCCAGTTTTTGTTCGAATCTTACATCGGTGACGAGGTCAAAGCCACGTGCCTAATGAGAACCCAAGTGAAACTTAAGTTCACATTAGGGAGCAAAGGGCTGAAGAATGATGTTTGGGAATTAGAATTTCACAAGCTAAGATTGGTTTAACACTTGTTGAAATTGAAATTTACAAGTTGAAGTTAAACCGAGGCCATGTTTAAACGCTTGTTGAAATTGAAATTTACAAGTTGAAGTTAAACCGAGAATATGTTTAACACTTGTTGAAATTGAAATTTACAAGTTGAAGTTAAACCGATGATATGTTTAACACTTGTTGAAATTGAAATTTACAAGTTGAAGTTAAACTGAGGATATGTATAACACTTGTTGAAATTGAAATTTACAAGTTGAAGTTAAACCGAGACAATGTTTAATGCTTGTTGAAATTGAAATTTACAAGTTGAAGTTAAACCGATGATGTGTTTAATACTTGTTGAAATTGAAATTTACAAGTTGAAGTTAAACCGAGGATATGTTTAACACTTGTTGAAATTGAAAATTTACAAGTTGAAGTTAAACCGATGATATGTTTAACATTTGTTGAAATTGAAATTTACAAGTTGAAGTTAAACCGAGGATATGTTTAACACTTGTTGAAATCTAAGTTTACAAGTTAAAGTTAAACCGATGATGTGTTTAACACTTGTTGAAATTTAAATTTACAAGTTCAAGTTAAACCGATGTCACGTTTAACGCTTGTTGAAATTTAAGCTTACAAGTTGAAGTTATGCCAAGGTCATCTTGAAGGAAGATTGGTTTAACACTTGTTGAAATTTTTGAGAAAAATTTACAAGTTAAGCCAAGGTTATGTTAAAAGAAGTATCTACATACTTACCGAGATTACCATGTTGCCAAGACTTGGAAAAAATTTGAAGACAAAAGTCTTGCTAAGAGTGAAGTATCGAGTTGTAAATAACACTTGTGAAAATATTGTAAAAAAAATATTTTCAAGTGTTAAGCCGAGGCTAAGATAAACCAATTAGTGGGTACAACCGAGGTGTTACACCCCAAGGAGATTGCACAGTTAAAGTGAATTTTGAAGACATGCAAATTATTTTAAGTATAAAATCATACAAGAGTAAAAAGAAGACACATACAACCACGTTGAAAGAAGAAATTAGAGAATGCATTCAGAAAAGGAAAGAAGGCACTTCAGCCTAACATTGAAGAGTGATTGTTTAGATTACAAAAAGGCCGGTGTGAAGTACACCGGTGTCAGACGGTGGTAGTAAGCAAAGAAGTGCAATGAAAGCCTCGCCGGAAGGAGAGAGTGAAACTGGTTACAGAAAGCTTCGCAAGAGCAGCAATGGAGGATTTGAGATAGAAAGTTTGAACAAGAACGAAGATGCAGAAGTGAAAAGACGGAGAGAGAGTTGATGGCGGCAAAATGGCAATTATGGTGCTTTGGACGACGTGCTTGTCAGACGGCGCACGCAAAAATGATGCAACTTGATGGCGCGTATCAGGTACGGTCCAGTAGGGGAAAGACGCGTGGTAAAAACGGTTGAAATGCTGTGCGTGCCAGCTCATACGCGTGCTGGAACTCTTGGAGTTCTTGATTCAATGAAGCAAATACCTAGGCTAGGAGGACGGTTTCGGCTGAGAAACTTGAACGAACTTGGTCGTTGGTTCTAAGGCATTGATGAAAGCAGACTATAGGTCTCGGTCATATTGAGCCGACGAGTTCTGACTTTGACAAAAGATGATGAAGCGAGCTTAGCCGACGTGCTAAATAGAAGAAATGATATAGGTTCCATCACCTCAGGATGACAAGGTAATAGAACCTAGGGGGCAGTTGTGGAGACATAATTTTTGAATGACAACACATGGCCGAGGTGTCACCGAAGTGCCATCCGAGGTGCCACGTGTCCTGGTCATAACGCCGAGATCATATCGGCTAGGCCGAGGTTATCTACGAAGATACCGGAATCCGGGATAAGCAGATAAGGGACAAGAGTCCTAGAATGGGAGAAAATTTTAGTTTAGGTAAAGATAAGACTCTGAGAGAGTTTATCCTAATCCTACTGGGAGTCCAAGATTAGCAGTAATCCTATGTCCATTAGAGCTAGACTTCTATTGGGACTAGGATTGTGTTGGCTATAAAAGTGAGGCACCCCCATGGGTCTAATGTATGTCTTTTATGCTTTGTCTAGTGAGTTAAGCACTATTGATTATCTTTGAGATATATTTTACTGACTTGATCGTCGAAGTGCCCCCGGGTGGACGAACCACCACCGGATTCTCTTCTTTCTATTGCAGGTCGTTCGGGCTTAATCTATTCTGCCAGTGTTCTCCATCTGAGTGCCTGATTGGCAGTGTGGTCGGAAATTGACACACACAATAACATTATTCATGAAGGTTTTATTTGATTGTTAATTTTTGATATTTAAGATACTCCTTCCATCTCAAAATAATAGTCTTTTTTAGGAAATCTATTTTTTTTTTGGTAATATAATTATTGTACTTGAAAAAAAATAGGTTGCGTTTGGTAGAATTTTCTAAATATGATTTGAGAGCAGGAGTTGTATTTTGAGTTTGTGAGTTTTGGAATTATGATTTGAGTGTGGAAAATTTGTTTGGTAAAAGAGTTTTGAATTGAGTGAGAAATTTTAATGTGATATATGATATTTGATACAAAAATTTACAACTCATAACTACACATACAACTCAAAATTCTATTAAAGCACATAAAAAAATTTTAAAAATTCGGAAAGTATTTTTTTCGAATATATAAAAATTAACATATGTCAATTGTAAAAAAAAAAATTGTACTGTTCCAGTCAACTTGCCAAACAACTGGTGGGACGTCTGGTAGGACATCCGGTGATTAGGCCAAATTTTAAAAAAAAAAAATTTTAAAATCGCACCTCACACAGAGTTTTCTGTATAGTTTTCTAAATGTTGTGGAAATGTGATTTGACAATACTATCCAAAAATCATATTGGAATGTAGAGGTAGAATCATAGTTTGAAAATCATTTCAAACACAAGCCATAATTTTTCAAAATAGTCTTTGATAGTATTTTAGAAAATATCAATTGTCATAATTGTACTTTTTATGTTGTCAATGAATTTTAAAAAAAGACAAATAAGAAATTTATACTACTATTGTCCTTGATTTTTGAAAATGAATTAATATTTTAAAATAATAAAATATAAAATAAAAAATTAATATTTTAAAACGGAGTGAGTAATATATTTATGGAAAAACTTTACCGAGCTAATTGACAATTACAACAATTAAATTTGTATTACAGATTAAGCATATCCGATTAAGGTTACATTCACATTTTGATTCAATGACGGCAGACAACACAATGATTATTCTAGCCCTTTCTCATAACCAAGGCGATTAATTAAACATTCATGTAAATTTCAAGAGAAATTTGAAAAAACTTATATTATAAATTTAATATAATTATATTATTTTTTTAAATTTTAATTCATGTTACTTAATTCTCTTGTTATTCTGCCTGAATAATAATGACATGCCATTACTTTTAAATGTATAGCTTATCTTTTATTACCTCTATATCCATTATTGCTTGCATTAATTTCAATTATTTTATCTTATTAAAAAGAAAATCAACATAATTATGTCTAATTAGCAAGACTTTTTATATTTTTTTTAAATCTCGAAAAAAATCAATATAATTTATCCTCAAATATTTATAGTGATAAATTTTATATTTAAAAAAATTGATATTGTTTATAATTTTCTATCACAATCACTAGTGGATTAACCAAAAAACCCAAATACAAGAATTACAAAAATAATTTGCGTGTTATGTGCTTGAGGAAAGGTAGAAACATTTCAATTAGCTTTACATGTATATATAATGGTCATTATTTAACTCGAATGTTTACGATTTGCCCTAAGCTTGTCTATCCTGATTTGCTTTTATCGTGTTTAAACTTGTAATTCCAGAGAGTTGGCCCAACCGTAATGAGGCTTGGGCTAGGCCTAGGGTTTCAAGATCAGCTTGTTGGCCGATGAGAGGTGGCTTGTCGACTATCCCACCGACCTAGCCTATGAGCCCAACATTAAATAAAATAAAAAGAATTTAAAAATTAAATATATATTTATATATAAGCCTAAATCTTAGATAGTTAGACTAAAGCCTCGTTTGGGGAATGGCTATTTTAGTTAAAAAGTCAAAAAATTACTAAAAGTTATCACATCACCTCTCTACTTTTCTGAACATCTTTTCGTAAAAAGTCAAAAAGTTACTAAAATAACCTGTTCCCAAACGAGGCCTAAGCTCACAAGCCAAGCTTACTACTTGGCTTGTGACACCCTAGATATTTAATTAATATTACAATCAATCATGATAATAATAACAATAATAGTTGTAGTAATGGTCAAATTAAATAATTAGTTTATGATGATAGGCGATAAAGTGTAATTTAAATAGGGGTTACAAAACAAAGTGATATAAAGTAAAGCAAAAGAATATTTAAGATAATTATTAATCGTAATGGATACAAATATTTGAGATCATGGATAAGGATTTAGGAACAACGTGTCTTGGCATGGCATTACCACCTGACACACCTACTAATTTAGGAAATTGAGTCATTAGGGAGGGTAGGGTAATAATGAAATAGGGTGAATCATCATTTTTTTTCAGATATATAAGGAGTAAATGGTTAACCATCGGAGCAACAAAGAAAAAAAAAAAAAAAACATATATGTAACATAGGTGCCGTAGACAGTTAGAAAGGAGGGAAATCTAGAGCAAAAAAGTAAAGGTTAAGGGTCAATATTAAGGTCTTGAGCTATTATAATATATTTCACGTATATTTTGAATTACCATAATTTATTTTATACAAGTTATATTTCATAACTTATATTTATATTTCAATTACGTTAATTATTTTCTGAACTCTATTTACTTCTATTGAAATCCATTGATATGTTTGTTTAAATTTTAGAAATTATTTGAGAATGATTTTGTAAATAATTATTTTCTGTAAGTACCACTACGGGAGTCCTATGCCTTGAGGGACTTAAATAACCATTAGTCTTTGTTTGGCCACTTTGTGGTCTTCTGTTTGTCATGAATCCATTGACCTCTATTCTGACTGTCACTCCTGTGACCTCTGTTCTATTCTATACCGTGGTTATGGTTATTTATTTACATAATTTCTATGTTTCAGTTTCTGCCACTTTGAATAATTTGTTTATTCAAATTAAGTTATGTAATTGTTTAACTTAACTATCCATGGTTATTTTGTATTCCCTATACTCTTGGCATAATATTTCTCACTTTGCTGTATACTTATAGCTGTTACCTTTTTAGGTAATGAGATATAAGGAAGATCTGTAACCTCGTGTAGTGGAACTCACACAAGAATTTGATGTTGATTCGTTATTTTGTTTTTTTCTTTTCTTTTCTTTTCTTCCTTTTGTTCTTTTTACTGAGGGCCGGTCACTAAATAATAAAATAATAAAAGTCCTATAGATGTATTTTCTTTTATCAAAATAATAGAATGAAGTAAAATTTCTGTTTAATTATTTTCTTACTTTCATTTTGTCTCCGCCTACGTCATTTAAATTGTTACAGTTAGAATTATTTAGTGAATTGCGATTCTAGCCCTAAATTTCTAGGGTTGGGTCATGACATGGTCCGTAAGAGATGGTTTGTCGGTCCAATCCATGAGCCCTCGTTGGGCAAGTTTTGAGGCAAGTTTTGAGATTAAGATATTGGCATGGTAGTCAAACAGGACTAATACAAAAAATTAATTATAGATCTAGATGCCATTTTTGCAAGTCTAACCAAGCCATTGTAAACACTTTTATGTACATATTTCTTAGATTAAAATTACAATTGAAATTTTTACTAATATGGAACAAATGGAGAGAGAGTAGTCGCCCCAAACGTTTTGGTATATTCAAAGAAAGCGAGAGGCTAGAGCTGAACATGGCTAACCAGCCACTTGTATGCATCTCTAAAACTTAGCTTTCAAGTATTTTATTTTATTTTATTTTTTGTTTTTTTGTTAATAGGATTGGTCAATGTTGAGTGGTTTGAAGATTTGTTCAGTGTATTTTTCAACATTTCATTTTCAATGTTTTGTGCTAAGCATTTAAATTCCTACTGTGGAAATGTGTGGTGGTTTGGTATGTTGTGTGACTTTTGTTGTGAACCACCACTTCTTCTCAATCACTTCCATTCCAACCTCAACTACTTCTTCATTCTATTATGTTTCAATTTTAGGCTATTATTATGTTTGGATGGCCTAGGAGGAGAATTAAAAATTTCAATACTATAATTGAGGGTGCTTCTTTCTATACAATAAATATTTATTTATTACACTCACTTTTTAAGTGGTCTAGTTCCTCTCCAGTCCAGAAACGGATTAAACAATACTGTTAGATCATGGTGGATCTAACTTCAGGCCGATCTCGATGATCCAAATTGTTAATGTGTAGAGTTCGTCGAGTACATCATTTCTGAAAAAAATCACTTTAATCGGATATCAATAATTGCATGATTAGCTTGCATTAGTGTCTGCGATTTATTTTTAAAATCATAATTGTCGTTGAAACAAATGCAAGCTGATCAAATTGCTATCAATATCTGATCAACATGATTTTTTGTAAGGATGATGTACTCGACGAACTCTACATATTGAACGGTTTGAGTTATTGAGATGAGTCCAGAATCAGACCCACCACGGCCCAACAACACTATCCAATCTGATTTCGGACTGGAGCGAAATTGTAACTTTTTAATTACATTCCTTCCAAAACTTTAAATTTTTCATTCTTTTTCTTTACACTAACTACAATTCGAAACACACCCCCATCCCTAACCATCCAAATCCAAATTCAAATCCAAATTCAATCCTTATCTCTAACCGCCACCCCACGACCCTCTTCCACCACCACAAACCCCTTCCAACCCCCACCACCGTTAACCCCACTCTCCTTTTTCCTGAATCTCATTTTCACAACTCCAGGATGTCAAAAATGGTAAGGAGTGTGTAAAGAGGATAAGAGAGAAAATCCAATGTCTATGTGTTGCTTATGCACAACGATTTTGACTCTTTTCTAAAACAAAAATATTGTTTAAAAAAAATGAATAAAGGCACATAGTATTTGTATCCTTATTGCATGACAAATCTATATTAAAAGATTTTATACATTAAAAATTGTTGATGCATCTTTTTAGGGTTATACTATGATATATACCCTTAAAAGGTAAGTTATAACATTTGTAGGGTTGATTACCAGTGTTATAACTGAATTTTTTTTGTCATAACTAAAAACAAATGAGCCATAACTAGATATTACGTAAAGTATAACTAATGACATTTTGAATCATAACCAAAAGGTAGTGTGTATAGATGTAATTGGTTAGGTATGATCTGTATTTAGGTAAAAATTTTCACCAAACCGATAATATTAATTTTACTATTTTGAATACTAATACAAACCACTTCTCCATCAAACCGCACAAAACTGAATCGGTTCGATTCAGTGCAGTTTAATCGGTCTAGAACCTATCAAATTTGAGCCATTTTTTAGTATAGCCACTAATCTATGTAAAAATATTGAATTAATTATTGTCCACTACTTCCACCAGATCCAATCCATCCATTTAATAAATACTTTTCAATTCATAGATTAACAAAAATTCAGACAAACAAAAAAAGTTAAAAAATACTAAAACTTTAAGAATAATAGCCTTTGTTTGGCATGTTGGTTTTAAGGGCTAAAAGGCTAAAATAACCACAAAAAAACAAAATAGGCTAAAAAGTTAATAAGACAAACTGTCACATCCAAACCATAATCATTTCACTCTTTCTATTACAAAAGTCAAAAAAGTCAAAAAGCCAAACCCAAACGAGACCTTTTAGCCTAAGCTAAAATAACCAAAAAGCTAACCCATTTTCCAAAGAGTTAAGATTGTATATAATAAGTGTTTACAAACTAAAGTTATAGATATGATAAAATTAATTAATTAAGGTTAATAATTTATTATACTTATTAATATCATTAATTATTATATTATATATATTATAAAGACAATATATGTTGAAGTGGCCGGTTTCGGTTTAATTCAATGCAAATCATGCTTTAATCGATATCGAATCGAAAATCGAAAAAAATCAAATTAAAAAATCACACAAATTGATTCTTGTTAAAAAAACAAACTAAATATAACCAATTCGGTCCGTTTCAATCAATTTAATTGATTTTTTCAATTTTTCTTCCCTTCCTAATAGTGTGTATCATAAAATTTTCCTACAAATATATAAAATGTGTGTCTAAAAATTGTCCCATATTTTGGAAAGACCACATGAAAGTGTTTCCAACTAACAATATTTTGCGATTTTCTCACGTTTTATTTTTTAAAACCATATAAATAACTTACTTTTATTGAACAAGCACATGACCATATAAAGTTTTTAAAAGGCTAAATAATTACTCATGTGTGTTAGGCATTTGGGTATGATTTTAGTTCTGTTTTCCATTCTCAAAAACGAAAACCAAAAATTGTTACTAAAACTTTCCTGCAAATTATTTCGAAAAATCACCTTTTTTAAAAAAACACTACCATTTTTTGAATTTTCAAAAATTATTTATGCACAAAATGATATGTAAAGGTATTTCCAAGCTTTTTATTGTTTATATATTTAAAAAAAGGATTAGGTTTCTCTAATCTCAACATGAACTTGAGAAGCTCATAAAACTCACCACATATTTCATTTTAATTATTCAAACCGTTTATATTTTAAGATTCGTTAAGTAAAATATTCATACAAAAAATAAAAATATTCGAATATCAATAGCTATGGATCTGTTTGGTAACCATTTTATTTTCAGTTTTCAATTTATATTTACAAAAATTTTAAAAATTGTGCTAAAAACTTGTTTGGTAAATTTTTTATTTATAATACTAGTTCTCAATTTATAAATTTGACCCAAAAAATGAAAACTGAAAAAAATCATTGGTTTATAAATTTGGCATTGTTGCGGAAGTCACTGTAGCAGAGCTATAGTAACTTAGTTGTTGACATAACGACCACGGTTCAAATCTTCCGAGCACCCGAATTCTATTTATTTTCTCCCAACGATAAAATAAAGGTTGTATCTAAATCTTATCATCTTCCTCTACTTCATGTTGACTGAAACTTCAGCAAATCAAGTCAGTCTCTCTCTCTCTTCCCTCTTTCCCTCTCTTCTCTCTCTCCTCTCCCTTCTCTCTTTGTCTCCCCACTCTTCTCTGTGTACTCCCCTCTTCGGATGCACGCACAACCATCATCCTTCTTGAAACACTGCCATTGTTGTTCTTAAAAGGAAATGCTACACCAGTCCTAGAAGAAGAGCTTGATGTCAAAGCATTATTTGATGATCATGATGAGAGTACAAACCCAACTGCAACTGATGCCATGTTACATGTAGCCATGGCCACTTCTCTCCCCTCTCTCTCTCTCTCTCTCTCTCTCTCTCTCTCTCTCTCTCTCTCTCTCTCTCTAACTTTGTTCTTTCTCTCTCTGTATCTATCTATCTATGAAGATGTTGTGAACTGCGGATTTTAGATGATTCCAAAAAACAAAAAAAAAAACTAAAAGGATATGATCCCATTGTCAAAAAAAAAAAGAAAAAAAGATCTTTCTCTTTTCCACAAATTTTGAGATGTTACTATTATAGTTTGTAAGTTGTTATGAACATTACTAAAATATAGTTATTAAATTTATCTATAGTTGGTATTGTATCAATATTGTTATTATGGATGCTTATTACAATGTGTATGATCTCATTGTCAAAAAAAATTAGCCTTAACAAACATGTTTTTTAGTTTATGTTTTCAAAATTTTTCAAACATTTTTTCCAAACCAAACGCGTTTATTATTTATATTTTTCTAAAAATAAATAAAAACCAGTTTATAAAATATTGTAAACATAAACTAAAAACGTAAACGTTACCAAACGCTACCTATATGTTTAAATCAAATTTGAATTACAAAAAATGAATAGCTATTTTTAAAATTATATTTATCATCTATTTGTTGAAAACAGATATGATTCAGACATATATCTATTTTTTGAAAACAGATATGATTCAGACATAATTACCAATATCTAATCATCTTGATTTTTTACATAAATATTTTACTTAACAAATTTTAAAAAAAGAATGATTCAGACCACTGAAATAAGTTTAAAAATGAGCCTACCAAACTCAAATGCTCTCTTAAATTAAGATGATAACTGGAGAGAAACAATGCCTTAAAAAGAAATAAACAAACAAACCTTTTGAAAATAATACTGGACAAAAAAAAGTATATTTGTCATGTCAAACAATATGATTAAAACCAAAATTTTCAAACCATATCCGTTTGGGAAGATGGATTTGGGGATTTTTTGATTATTTTAGACGCAAAAAACAAAAATCACATTCAATCCTTAATCATTACACTCTTCTCTCACAAAAAAAGTTAAAAAAATCAAAATTAAAAATTCTTCTAAACCAAACTTTTTAACTCAGACTAAAATAACCAAAAAAATTAAAAAGCCAACACACTTTCCAAACCACAACGGAGGCAATACCATAAAGCAATTTACAATTTGCATCAAAGCAACTTTCCTTTATTAGCTTCCAATGTATCACCCTTCAAAAAGTTTTGCACTTTGTTTAAGGGGAATTTTTCCATAATATTAATATTTTATAAGATAAAAATATAATATTTTCATAATAGTTAAACTCCCTCAATATTTTTATAGAGAAAATTTTATTCAGAAAAATTTTGTTCAACTCAAAAAAATTTCACCCTAACTCAAAAAAATTTCTCTAATTTCACAGAGAAATTTCAAAATTTCTCTAAGTCAACAACAAAATTTCTCTAAGTCAAGTAAAATTTCTCTAAGTTGGACAAAATTTTTCTAAGTCAAATTTTTCTATAAAAATGTTGAGAGATCTTAGCTAATAAAAAAAAATATTTTAAACCTCTCCTACTACACAAAGTTGAAGAAGGATATTTCACTAATTTTCTCATGTTTAAATTATAAATTCAAATATAAATTTGGAGAGAAAAAGAAAAATAGAAACAAATTTTAATTTATATTCACATTCTCTCACATTTTTCTTTTTTCTTTTTAAATTCCTATACAAATTCATAATCCAAATACAACCTCACAAAGACATTAATTGAGCTACAACTAGCAATTTTCAGTGCCAACTTTCGTAATAAACTCGGTGACACAAAACTAAAATCAATTATTATGGGAATTTTACAAAAAGAAAACTCAAACCCAACTTAACTTAGGATCATATCTTTCAATCATATGTGAACCATATATACTGTAGATATATATAGATGAGTCGTGATAGAGGCCTCGAATTCGAGGCCTCGAATGAACCAGAGGGGAGGGGAAGAAGGGAGAGAGGGGGAGGGGAGGGGAAGAAGAGAGAGCCGCCGGTAGGTCGGACTGGAGGGGGCCATAATCACCGGGGGAGGAGGAGGAGGAGGCGGAGGCGGGCCGGAGGCGGAGGCGACAGCGGTGCAGCTGCTGCGACGAGCTGGATCAGGCGACGATCAGACGGCTGGCGAGCTCGACGAGCTGCGACGGCGAATCCGGACCCCTCCCCTCCCCTTCCTCTCTCTCTTCTTCCCCTCCCCTCCCCTCCCCTCTGGTTCTGCGAAGAAGAAGAAAGAAAAAAAAAAATGGGATTCCCCTCCCCTCTGGTTCTGCGAAGAAGAAGAAAGAAAAAAAAAAAATGGAATTCGAAGCAAATTCGAGGCCTCAGATTCAAGGCCTCAACCATTTTCCTATATAGATATAAAAATCCATGCAATGAAAACTGAAAATCTATCGGAATAAGATGTTCAGAGATTAGGAAAAATTGACCTTTAGCAATTTTTTCCATCCAAGATACAATCAATGCAACCTATCATGTGTAAACACGTGGCAATATGCATTCATAATAAACATCCACCTCCATACTCATTCATCCTAAACATTCATTTCATGAATTTGGACACGAAATGACAATTAAAAAAATTTATTAAAAAAACAAAACAAATTTATTCGTAGCCAAACCTTGGGTGCAAGCATATCGAGGCATATTAATGGTGAGGGTTAATGGGTCATGGTTGGTAGCTCGAAAGAGCTACCCCCCGAATCCCCCGAATTTGCAGAAAACAGAAGAAGGAGAAGGAATGAGGAGGAGGAGGGGGAAGAAGAAGAAGAGAAGGAAGGAGGAGGAGGAAGAAGCCAAAGGACTGGAGGAGGCCAAATAAATTGGGGTGTGGAGGCGGAGGCGGGGGGCGGAGAAGGAGGCAAAGGCAGAGGCAGTGGCTGCGACGACGAGGAGCTACGACGGCGGGTGACGAGCTGCGACGGCGGGCGACGAGCTCTTCCCTGCGACGGCGAGAAGCTCTTCCCTGCGACGAGCTCTTCTCTCCCTCTCCCTCTTTCTCTTTCTCTCCCTCTCCCTCTCCCTCTCCCTCTGTCTCAGAGCTACGTGAAGAAGAAGAAGAAAAGTGAAAAATAAAAAATAAAAAAATAATGCCCAAAACAACGTCGTTTTGGGCATTAGGGGGATTAGGGGGGGCATTTTTCGAGCTCTCAAACATTATCCGAGGGTTAATAATACCATAGGATTGGTTATCCAGCCAAATTATTTTGGAGTAAAAATGAGGGTGTTCTCATCTTCATTGAAAAAATTCAAAACATATTTTTTAATTAAAAAACACACAAAACTCTAAAAACATGTGTATAAAGAGTGACCATTATCTAAAAAATAATCAAAACAATTCCAAAACATCATTTGCTTTATCATCTCAAATGCTGCAACCCAACTCGTACTAAATATCCTACATTTTTGTTGGGATTGTGTCCAATGGTTACCAAATCCGGGCGATAAAATTGCAACCAAAATGGTGGAAAGTGAGTCCCACAGATTTGTAATCCCAATACCATTGATAATCCGGCCAAATCAAACAGGCACCAAATGTACAGTATAGCAGTTACCTCTACCTTGCAATGCCCTCATTTTCCTCAAAAAACTTCTCTTGTGTATATTTCTTAGGCAACCCCATTGCCATAATCCAAACCCAACTCTAGCATTGAGTTAGCAACACAATAGAAATTGATGGCAATGACAAGTTATAATGAGATAGCCATTAGTTGCTCAAGTTAACATATTGCAAAATCCCAGATCACCTTTGTGTGATGTTAACATCAGCATCAGCAACACAAGACGGTGGAGTCTGTGGCCGTGGAGTACCAGTATCAGCCATTCCAAACTCCTCGTGAAGTATATCGACTCCATCCCATTCAACAACAGCTGTAGCTCAAGTCAAGGAATTGAGCATTCAAACTAACAGAAAAATATAACCAAAACATAATTTCAAAAAATAAAACATTATAAGAGGATACTACCATCTGTCTTCCACATGTCAGTAATGCTAACGTCTGCATCTGATAGGAGCCAGTAATCTGCATCATTCTATAACGAGTACAAGAGGTTAGAATGTTCAGACAGGAAACGAAGCCAGTGAAAGATGTAAGCATGTTCAGACATAAAATACATATTTGACGAGAAAATTCTGCTGAAACCTTTACTTTTGAAATTAAGGCCTTGTTTGATTGACGGGATTAATATTCTCATGAATTATTGTAAGATTAGTTATCCAATTAAATTAGTGAGATAATCATTTATTATGTATTCATTTTGTTTTTTTCCTTTTATACTTGAAATTTTGATCCACAACCTCTCTCAATATTAAAAGTTCACCAATTTCGTTGGATTGAATATCCGCCGTACATGCAATTTACTCAATAAAATTTGTAATCAAACATGGGATTGTGAGGCTATGGACTAACAATCCCAATCCTATGTTATAATCCTACTAATCAAACATGCCCTAAGGGAGCAAATGTAAGCAAGAGGTTGAGGAAATTTTGGACAGGTCGTTTACATCTTAGACAATACCTTTTGAACCTTGAATGCACCCATAGATGTTGGCACCACATAAAAAAGGTCCGACAGGAAAGAACTAGCAAGGAAACTAAGGATGGTGAGGTGATTTTGGGTAATCTCACATCTTTTTTTTTTTTGGTAAATACAAGAATAAACTTGCACCATAACCCCAAAAAAAATTGAAAAATTACATCCAGTCACAATATGATGAAATTTTTTCAAAAAAACATCGAAATGCTAAAATTCTAACTAGACTTGTCCTTCGGCCAAACTTCACATCACTATAATGACACAGTTGTGTATCATGCAGCGGAATCCAAGCCCAAGTTTTAAGAAATTAATGAAGGTTTGCAGGTTTAAGTTAGTGATAAATATATAAATGCGATTTATACATCCAAAAATCTGAGTACTAAAAACATTTGGTGAACATATTCACATCACAGTATCTAACTATCAATTCAAATGAGTAAGTCAGAATAACAAAACTTACATCGATGTCAGAGGGGACAATTTTCATGATGCCCCCAGCATAATCCTGTGAAACATTCAGATCAGAGCTCAATCCATGACCGTCTTGTGCCCGTGGTTCAATCTCTACACCAATGCTTCCTGTGGTCGTCTCTGTTGCTGGATTTTCATTGGAGCCTGAACTCGAAGCAATGGGAAAGTTCATGGATGGCTCACCACCATTCATCTCCTCAAACTTCTCCTCAAATTGGCTAAAATAAAATTTTGGAGAAAGAACATGAACAAAGAAACAAGGAACTTAGGCTCTGGAGGGAATGGAGATCGTATATATACTTGTGTGAATATTGTACCAGAAAGAAGGCTGTTACCTTACAAGGTAGACATCAATGGGACCCATTGTGCTTCGAAGGATTATTCTATATCTCCTCTGTGGATAGTCAACAGCCTGATACAAAAGAGCAATTTCTTTTATGCGTCGGAAACATGGAAGTTAGATCATCACACAAGGGTTCCTCTTGCTAACCTCATCTGGATCTGGAACTTCAAGAGTGGTCCCATGAGGAGCTTTGATTGCTATTAGAGTTTCATTCTGCAAGAGTTAAGACATAAAAAAGGTTCAAGTACTGATGAGATTAGAGCATTATAAAGGATGTCATGCCAAAAGTGAGATGATCGCAGTGCTTGACAAAACTGACCTGAAAGCAAGGTAGGCCCTTGATATCCTCTTCAGTCACAAAAAGCCACCTGAATTAGTTGGAAGATGAACAAATGTTTATTGGCTGAACAAATAGTCCAACTCATTTATTTTATAAAAAATAAAATAAATAAAAACTGAGTCAAGGGTGAGAAGCAAAAAATCACTTTTGATTGTTTTCATCTTCACTCAAATCCCTCAATCTCTCCTGCATTTCTCTGCAACAATCTAGAAGAATCAGCAAAATCCAATGGTTTAAAGATAATCCCATTCATTGCTCTAGCAATTTAATAAATCATATAACCTTATGTGATCATCTAATCTGCGCTCTTCCATAGAAAGCTTTTCAACTTCTGCCTGCAGGGGAAAAAAATTCACAAGATGATAACAAGATATCTAAGCAGAAAGTGTGGGCATTAACCAATCAACATAAAGAAACTGGAAAATTCATCACAAATCATATGAAAAGAGATTTGAACTATATGAAGCATTTGCATGAGAAAATTAAATATTGATTCTGCATACCTGTAACATGGTAATATCATCATCAACCTCCCCTGGTCTTAAAGCATCAAGTCCTCTAATCAATCATTGGAAATTCTCATATGAGTTCCAAATGCTTATAATCCCAAATAAAATGCTAAGTAAAAGCAAAATACTGTAATATCCTTAAACATGAAAAAACTGTTTACTTCCAACGAATTCTGTTCTTGAGCTTCTTCTCAATAAGACCAATTCCTTCAAGGACATTAGTGATGTCATAAATTCGCCTCTTTTGCACCTGCACCAGTATAACATTTAATGAGAGCTGTACAAAATGAATAAATCATACATCTAGCAATGAGATTCACCTCCAAGGTGTCAGCAGCGTTGTTTAAATCTAGAATACCATCTTCTGCATGCTTAATCAGATTGATGAACTTTTTCGTCAAAAGCCCTGAAAAAGGCATGGTAAATTCTACCACTCATATCTCTACTAAACTTGAAACTTGACATGAAAGTTTGAAGTCATATATGGAGAAATAATCTTAAATGCACTGGGTATGCAATTACCTAGGGAGCTATCATATCGGCAGTTACCAGCAGGAGTAAGAGGAGAGGGACAACCTGCACAGTAGCAACCTTGTTACACATTTGTTTCAGTTCAATTGCTTTTGGTAGGTAGAAAGAACGTCCCAGGCACAAAACCATTTAGGTTGAGGACTATGATTTCATTTAAGTTCATGTCCAAGTATTGGTAACAAAAGTCAGTGTTCAATGACTGGCATTAGAAGATTTTGGACATCTTATCTCACCAGAATTTGACAGAGGGGTCTGAGGCCCAGATCTGTTGCTTTTTGAGGCTTTTGACCGGCCATATACCCTTCCTCCTTTTCCAGATACAGGTGTCCGCAGGGGGCTGTTAGCTATATTAGTGCATCCAGGACTGCTAGTCCAGTCACTTGACACAACTTCATTATGGTCTGTTGCACTCTTCCGCTTCAATTGCTGAGAGACATTAATTCGAAGAATCAGTATCACCAACATATTGAAGCCCAACCCTAAATAGAATTACATGGTGACAAGGGATCCAGTCCATGAAAGTTAACCATAACAGTAGACAGATGCAAAGTTGATGAAAGGTTTTATGCTTGTTGTAACCCAAACTTAAGGTGGAGATGACAATCAACGCCATGAAGAAACTGTAAGATCTCACTCCAAATTGTGTGAATAAATTGGTAGATGGATATTACAGATATTACAAACACAACTGGCCGTAAGATAAGACGTCATCAGTTATCACACCAAGATGCAGAGATGAATGTTCTTTTTGAAACGGAAAAACCAGTAATATAGTAAACAATTTACATATCAAATACTATGGCTTGTACTTGCAACACGGGGAAAAAAAATTAAGATAAAATTCACTGTCATTGTTTCAGCATAGTTTACCAAGAAGTTTAAAAAAATTCTACACATTGAAGCTTCAACATCATTATCCAGCAATTTTCTAAGGCTCTATTTGGTTCTAGTGCTGGGGGAACTGGAAAGGAATGCAAAGGAAAGGGACAAAAGACTCCCTCCTATTATCTCCTTCACAGAAATAAACAAAAATCAAGGCTTGTATGGTTTCGTTTTCAAAAATTTTTGTTTTTGTTTTTCATTTTTCATAAGCAAAACAATAAAAAGTTTAAAAACACACAAATTATATTCGTTTTTGAGTTGAAAAAAAATTATGAAAATTCAGAAAACAATTAAAAAATATTTCCTAAATAAGGGTGCTTTTAAAAAACTTTCAAGAGAACAGTTTTTGAAACAAGTTTTCCATACCAGTTTCTTGTCTTTTTTTCCTTTTTGTTTAAAACAACAAAAAGCTAAAATGACAGCAAACATGTCCTTAAATTTCTAAAAAATCATGAATGATTAGCAAGAAGAGACGAGAAAATGACATCTAGAACTAAATGTTTGTCGATTAAATAAGTAAAAAATAATCAATGATTTACTTCGTCTAATGTATCCTTTCCCCTGTTAAATCTGCAAACCAAACATAGAAACTATTACCCAGTGCTTGTCCTGCCAATGAAATGTGTTCGCTGAGGTTCACTGAATACAGGCCTAACATCTTTTGCCTGACCCTAGAATCATTTGCAGAAATTGTTGCGTAAAACACAAACATGACATTGGCAAGCTTGACAGCCTGCCCTCTCATATCATCCAGCAGTAAATATTGCCCTTGAATTCAGTCAACCACCCCAAAATCACCCTTCATACTCAACTATGTGGGCTAATATAGGGGTTGCGGAGTGCCAATTATTTAAATAAGGAATTCCAAATGGAATGATTTTTAATACTGATTCTTTAGTAAAAAAAAACCCTCTCAAACTTTCGAATTGTTGAAACTTCTTTGGCATTCCCCTATTCACTCTTTGATCAGGCAATTCAAAAGGTCATAATTACTCAGCGAGCTGATAACTTTATTTCCCATCTCTTCACAGCAAATTTACAACATATTCCATCTTATTAAATATCTGCATTTTCAATTAAATTCTTGAAAAGTGTATCCAGCCTTCGAATATGATATGTTAACATCTGTTCTATGAGAAAGTTTGTGGGTTCAAGCTTCATATATTCCCTTAAAGAGGTACTCTGTCACCACCATAACCAATGAAACTAACAACAGACGAACTCCTATAGCAGCACCAATCTGACTCCTCACGCCCCTACTCCCAGCTTAGCTCTAATCAACAAATTGGTAGATTCTTTCATGTCAGCCTAATCTAAACTCACTAATCTCACATATGTGAACCAAGTTCTACTAGCAAAGTGGGCCAAACAAATAAAGAAAACACCAATTGACAGATAAGATAAGATACTTCGTCCATATAAACTAGAGAAGAAACTGTACATGGCATTACTTCAGAGGACAAACCAAGTAGCTTAAGAACAGTCACAGGCCCACAATTTTAACTCCTCATCACCAAAAAACACTGAAGAATTATTTCCAAGATTTAGATTGTAGCAAAACACCACAATCCAAAACAGTAAACGTGCTTCAGAAGATACTACAAACATTGTAGAAACAAATTTCTGCAATCCCCTCCTCAGAAACCAATTAGCAAAGAATCCAATCCATCTTCGCTAAATAAAGCACGTGGGTTAATTACTATCAAACGAAATGAGTGAAATTTTTTTCCTTTCCAGTAGAACCATTTACTTCAATACCATGAATGTAAATTAAAGGCGAAATCTGAAGCATATCCTACACAACAAACAAGTTACTGACTACTCAGCGGCAACAACCATGCGATTCTGGCATAACCAATACTAGTGCTTATCAGATACCACAACCAACCACACAAATCCAGCAAGAAACAACAAGGAAGAACAGTAAATTAAAAACTATAATGAAGTCAAGAGAGCCAATTATAGTCAGTTCCATATGATAAAAGGGACCAGATATGAGAACTCCATAATCAACATTCAATCCAATGCCACAAACTTGAATGCACAACATCACAGCTACGCAATTTTAAAAAGGCATTCAAAGACTAATCATTATCGTCACAATCATTTTCAAACCAATCGCACAATTAATTATCCTCAAAACAACAATCAACTAAACCATAAAATCACACACCAGCAATCAATGAACAGATTGAAACTCACCGGAGATTTAACAACAATAGCTTCAGCAACCTGATCGGCACCGACTCTGTGAGTCTCCCCCGAGAAGGACGAGAATCGATGGTAATCCTCGTGAGGAACGAACGGCGGCTTCATCGACGAGAACAGAAGGTGCCGCTTCATCGGCACCACCGCCGCCGCCGCCGCAGGGCTTTTGGAAGCCTGAGCACCGGACATCAAAGAGAGTAATGGATTTGAAGAGAGAGAGAGAGAGAGATTGTGAGGGGGATCTGAAAAATGTAGAGAGAGAAAGTGAAATTGAGAGCAGAACACGAGGGAGGGAAGGAGGGAATTTTTAGTTCGGATAGATGTGGAGGGAAGCTCTAAAAATAAATATGAAAAGTTGTGGGTCTGTTGCATTTATGCCCCCATATGTTTTCATTTATTGTGTATTTTACCCTAGGTTTTGGTGTTTGTTACATTTTCAAACTAGGGTTTGGTGTTTGAGTTTGAGTTGGGGTTTGAGTGACTGCATTGTGATGTCATATTTTGTCAAACCTAACCATGACCAACATGCTACAGCATTCACTACAACTGGAATGAAATAATAAAATAAAGTAAAATATAAATAAAAATATTATGGACTCTTTAGGAAGTAGGTTTATGGACTCTTTAGGAAGTAGGTTAATAGTCAAAAGTGAACTTTTAACTCGTTTTTGATCACATCATTTCTCATATTTTTTACACCTTTTTTCAAAAAAAATCAAAATACTAACTTTTAATCATCTTTCCAAAATATACCTATATAAAATTATATGATTGAAGTCTCCACCTATTTTACCTTAAAACAAAGAAATTATTACACCACTGCATTATTTATGTAATAAATTTTGTATAAATTTTTTAGAATATCATTTTTTTCTGGTTAAATAGGTAGTCAATAGTCTCATTCCATTTTATAAAAAATGTATAAGAATATACAAAAAGTAAATTGAAATTCTAATTATTTTAGCATGGTTCTTACCTTAAAGAAAGTCCATTGGACCGTTTAAAAATAAGTGTAAATTACACTTTATTCTCTTAAACTTTATAGTTTTTAATTTGATTCTTAGAAAAAAAACATTCACTTTAACCCTTAACATTTGTAATTTTTTTTTAATTTACTTCCAAAACAAATTTTAGTACAATTTTGAAGGGAAAATGCCATGTGGCATAAAAATGAATAAATTATACTTTGTCCTTTAAGTCTTACAATTTTTCTAATTTGACCCTAAATATTTTTGTTTTCACTTTGACCTTTATCATTTGTAATTTATCTCAATTTACTCCCAAAAGTACCATCCAATTTTTTATAAAAAAAAATGTCACGTTGCTGGTCAGGTTGAATGAAAATAAATTTGATTAAAATTTTAACATTCAAAACTCAAAACGTGAAACCAAATTCATGTTTGGTGGAGTTTTCGCAACTTTTGGGAAGTTGGCTTTTAGCCACTTTTTTTGGTTTGTAAAGAAAGTCAAAAGTTAGCTTTTTTGCATTTTTTTTCATTTGGGAAGGTGGTTTTTAGCTGCTAGTAAAATTACAATTCTACCCCTTATGGGTCAAAATGTGCAACATGAATGAAGTTGTAAATATTTTAAATTATTGGGGGTAGTTTGGTCATTTTATTGTGATTTGACATCATAAACAAATATTAATCAAAAAAGTCAAAAATAACTTTTTACCAACTTTCCAAATCATTTGTCTAAAAAAGCCAAAAGCTTGGTTAAAAGCCAAAAAGTCACTTTTTACCATCTTCCCAAAACAATCTATTTTTTTTATAATTAGAAACAAGTTTGACAAAAATAAATATAAAAAAAATTTTTGATTTTTTAAAAAATATTTGTGCCTCAACAAAGAGAAAATCATATGAAAATAATTTTTTTTATTTTTTTATTTTTCTCACCAAGTTGGTTTTTGGAAAAATTACGAACATTAGGGACCAAAGTGAAAAAATAACTTTAAGGGCCAAAGTATAAAAATCATGAAACTTAAAGGGAGAAAAGTGTAATTTATCCTAAAAACAAAGAGTAATGCTCTAAATACAAATACAAGAAAATATTCAAAAAATTTAATGTAGGATTCAAATTCATTCAAAATATATAAGAGTTGAATGTAAACTGCATTTTTTTTTATTATTTTGGATATATTTTCTGTGCACTTGTCTTTTTTTTCTTTTTTTTTTCTTATAGAAAAATCTTTCCTACCCTCCCGCAGGTCCAAGGTAGTCCTGTTAGCCATTCCGAGCGAGAAGACTATAATCTGGGAACTTGCCCCGACCTCTCAAAACAAGCTCCGCTTAAGTCAGGACTCGCACAGCTATAATCTGGGAACTTGCCCGACCTCTCAAAACAAGCTCCGCTTAAGTCAGGACTCGCACAGCGGGAGAGTATTGAACCCACACTAAGTGTTGATTAGACAACTTGAGGTCCAACCTCCGAACCAACTGTGTTTCGCCCAGGAGATTGGTCCAAGGGAAAGGGAATTAAACCTATGACCTTGAAGGTTAAACCCCAAGCCTTAATCACAATGCCACCCATCCCTGGGTTTGTGCACATATCTTTATTTAAAAGAAATCAAGATATGTTAAAACAATATAAAGACATTTACACGTAGGTCTTAATAAATAAACTTATTATTTAATAGGACTTGTGAGAATTAATTAATTTTTTTCATCAAATACTATTTAAAAAAAGGCACTAACTGTTAATTTTCAACGATAATTTAAAAAATTTGTTACAAAAAAATCATTAATTATAAGTTTTAGTAGTAACAATTAAAAAAATTATTACAAAAAAAAGTCACTAATTTTCAACTTTCAACGATAGTTTTAAAAATTCGTCACAGAAAAACGTTAGTAATGGTAAGTTTTAACAATAATTTATAAAAATCGTGACAAAAAAAGTCACTAATTATTAATTTTGAGTGACATGGCAAAAAATGTCACAAATATTATTTTTAACGACAATTTTACTAAAATTTAATAAGATTTGATAGAAATTAAATCTAACTATTATGACTTATTGATAATTCAACCGACAATAATTTATAATATGTAAAACGCATGTAAAGAACAATTTCGCTGTGGGTTAGTTAAACTTGCAAGCCAAAATGGTAGATGAATTTACAATATAGTTCAACTACATGGCAATATTTTCTTTGGGATCCACTCACCTCGATAGAAAATAATGAACTATCTTTTAGTGAATGTGTAAACTATTATTTTCCCTTCCTATAATCAATCAGCTCAAGAAATTATAGAAAGAAAAAATAAATAAATAAAAATAAAAAAATTGAATGATTGCATTTGATCAGCATGACATGGCATAGAATCACTACAATAAATTAAAATTTTAAACATAAAATCACTTTATATAAATTACTTTTAGAGATAAAATATCATTGTTGTGTTATTAGCAATGAATTGGACATTTAGTAATTGCTATACTTTTGAGACCAATTTTTTCATCTAAAAAAATACATCGTTTAGGTACTAAATTATTTTATCTCTAAAAGTGCATTTATTAGTGATATTTTTAAAATTTTATCACTAAAAGTGCTACTTTTTAATTTTTAAGATGATACTTTAGCAACAACCCTAGCGATGATATAAATTGGTACTCAAATTTTTTTGTAATAAAATTTTAACTTTTGGAAACAAAAAAATTTAATCCCTAAAATCCTTATATGTTGTAATGATACCAAGTTAGCTATTTTAATTTTGATAATTTTGGCTCAACTAATGTGACTAGTGATTTTGGCTAATTAAACATTAAAAAAATAACTTTTGATGTTTTGTGTTGAATAAATAGAAAAATAATAATAAATACAAATGAATTCAAATACTATTTAAATAATATTAAAAAAAGAACACGAATTACAAGACACTGGGATGTGGAAAAATATTTATCCAAAAATGGGAGGTGCAACTTTTGCTGTGAATTTTTTGCACAAAGGCTATTTTGGAAAGATGATTATAATTAACTTTTTAAAAGTTGATTAAAAGCTGATTATAGTTAGTTTTTTGTGAGAGATGCAAGTGGGTTATAATCTGGAAAGTGGATTATAACCCACTTCTCAAAAGATGGCAAAAAAAATTGCAATATCCATGCATTTGAAATTATTTTTAATCTTTTATATTGATGTACAATTTTTTTTACAAAAACAATAGAGAGTTTATCAAAGAGTGTATTAAAAATATATATAATTAAAATAAAAAATCAAATTTTAAATTATAATATAATAAAAAATTAACTAGAGAAAAAAGGTCCTTGAGGAACAAAGTCATGTGACATGCCAAGACATGTGCATGCGCCTAAAATGTTTTCAACCATCAAAATGACAAGCAAACTTTATGTGAAAAATGATTCACCCAAAAAAATTTATGTGAAAAATGGATAAATTAGGCATTCAAGAATGAGAGGGTAATTTATGTGAAAATTAGGCCGAGCTAGAATAAGTGGGCCGATCTATGGGCCGTATTAAAGAAGCCTAGAACATGGGCCGCGGACAAGTAGTAGTTCGGCCCAGAGAAAGAAGTTCGTCGCCGGATGAAGAGAGGGCTTAGTTCGGTCGACCGTTGCCCCTCACTCAGATGGCAGTTCGGTCCTAAGTGTGTTAGACCGGTCCCAAAGTTTAGACCGGTTATGGCGCAGTAGGTTAGTCTGGTCTAAGGGCCTTGTTAGTACTTAGCTCGGTTGTTGAAGGAGAACCGAGGTAAGGATCGTAATTAAAGAGCCGGACTAAGTATAGCTCGGTTGAAGATCACATGTGCCTTGCTTGCTTGGTGTCAAATTTACTTCGGCTTAGCCCTCTTGTGGATAGCTCGGTTTTAGCGTATGAAAGCCGGGATAAGAGAAAGGAAGGTTACAGCCGAAGTGACAGTTATCTTGGTCATGTGGTAATTCGGCCGTAAGAAGAGCCATCTCACTTGGCTTAAGCAGTGAGGAGGGTGTTGGAGGATAAGCATTATCTTCCAGGAGTATGAATCCTAGGAGGACTCTACGCAAGGTGGAGTAATCCTAGAAGGACTCTACTTGGGGGAATAAGAGTCCTACCAGGATTATGCCGCGCGAAACCTATATAAGCTCACCAATATCACCTTTGGAGAGGTAATGCAACTTTACTCCCTGAATTCATAGAGCTTTTGTCTATTTGTCAAGCTTTCTGACTTAGGCATCGGAGAGGTTTCCGGCACACACCCGCCGGCTAGCTCACGTGTGTATTTTCAGGTGGTTGAACGACGTCGTACGGAGGAGCGCAGACTTGGTCAACAGGATTATACGAGAAGGTGTATTTCTTTCCCGTACAATTGGCGCCGTCTGTGGGAACTCAGACAAGAACAACCTCTTGATCAAGCTTTTTCTCCCTAAAAATCAATGGCGAACAACGAAGAATTACCTCAGTCCGTCGTCGACGGACTAACTCCAGAAGGGGGTGCAAGGCGCGAAGGCCTTCCTGTGGTCACTCCCATGGCGAACCTGGAACCACACAGGCAAAATTCCAGGAGGGATGCAAGGGGACGGAGGCGGAATAACAGCCCTCATCCCTCTCGTTCGCAAAGCCCAGAAAGACAAAGACGCAGAATCGATCCTCAAACTTTGGAGGAGCGCGTCAGAGAACAAGACGAATTGATCCGTCGAATGGCGGCAGACATGGAATCCCTAAAGCGCCAGGTGAAAGGAAAAGAAGTGGCGACAGGAGAGGGGCGCACAAACAAGACGCCCCCTTCGCCACTCGGAAAGTCGTAGTAGGAATACTACACCCTCACAAGGGGAGAACAAGAGCCTCAGGACAGGCGACACGCAATCCAGATCTTCCAGAACTCGTCACTCCAGGTCTGAGAGGGCGAGGTCTGAAAGGTCACACACCGGGGGAAGCACATACTGGCCCTCGCATACGCACCAGACAAGGTCCAGGCAGACAGAGCTGCCCAGATCGTCCGACCTACGGACCGTGCTAGAAGAGAAAGCACGGTGGAAGGAGGACGCTAGAGCGCGCGATCCACACAGAGTTTCTGCCTTACAGCGGTTGGCTCCTCGGACGCATGGAAGCGTCGAGGTTGGAATGCCAATACCGCGCCCGGCCTACGAACCAGCGGACAAGGCATTGGCGAGGCTGCAGACCTCACCATTCGTCCCAGCAATAGAGAACGCGCCCCTACCGTCAGGCTTCCTACAGCCCAAATTCACAACATATGAGGGGAAGACGGACCCTTACTCACACTTAAGCCACTTTCGCCAGGTCATGGCTGTATACCGGCGGAATGAGGCCTTGATGTGCATCCTATTCCCCTCAAGCCTAGGTGACCTAGGCCTGACTTGGTTTGAGAAGCTTCCAGAGGGCAGCATAGCCTCCTGGGCGCAACTGGCGGAGGCGTTTGTAACGCGATTCAGAACAAACACGAAAACCCCAGTGGAGATCGACCAGTTACTCTCCATCGACATGGGCGATAAGGAGACCCTGAGGTCATATAACAGTCGCTACTGGGAGACATTCAACCAGATTGGGGACTGCCCAACCAATCTCGCCATTGCGCAATATAAAAGAGGCCTCCCAGTCGGGAACAGACTTAGGGATTCTATCACCATGACGCCACCCCTCACCATGGAGGCCCTGATGGAGAGAGTGCACCAGCACATCAGGGTGGAAGAGGATGGCGCTCGTGCCAAAGCAAAATCTGGCACGGTCGCAGCACCAGAGAAGAAGGCCTCAGCAAAGGTCAACGCAGTAGACCGTCCGAACAGAAACGGACGTGGCAAAAGAGACAATGGAGAGGACCAAGATAAAAGATGGTTGAGAGTCCGCACTGCCATCACCACGGTCTTCAAAAAACCAATCTACCGTATACTTAGCGAAATTCGAGACGAGCCTTTCGTCAAGTGGCCAGCTAAGTTAGGCGAAGCTCAGAAGGACTACGATGACAGATCGAGGTGCACCTTCCACAAAGAAAAGGGGCACCGCACTGAGAACTGCACACCATTGAGGCAGCATCTGGAAGAGTTAGTGGCGGCGGGTCACCTGGACAAATACATAGAAGGAGGGGCACAGCCAGCCCCCCAGGACCAGAATATGCCCAATGGAATGCCAAACGACGCCCCACCTCAAGGCGTCATCAACGTAATACATGGAGTCTTTGAACCTGAGCGTGTATGCGAGCTCAGAGGTTCAATCAAAAAGGCTGAGCACTTCAGAGAAGTACTAAGTGTCCAACCAGTCGCCAAAAAGGGGAAGATAGAGGCCACAAATGTCATGTCCTTCTCAGATAAAGACTTGGCAAGGATTTATTGCCCTCACAACGATGCCTTGGTCGTCACTCTTCGAGTCAAGGATTTCGACGTCAAGCGGATTCTGATTGACCAAGGTAGCTCATGTGAAATCATGTATTATGAAACCTTCAAGCAACTAAAGCTTCAAGACAAGGACTTAGCCCCTGCCGTATCCCCTCTGATTGGATTCAATTCTATGCCGGAGTGGCCAGTCGGCAAAATCATCCTCCCAGTCAAGGCAGGAAGCGTGACGAAACAAGTGGAGTTTTGGGTGATAAAGGTCCCCTCCACCTACAACGTTATCTTGGGCAGAACATGGCTGCATGCCATGCGCTCGGTGGCATCCTCCTACCACCAAGTAATGCGATTTCCCAACGACACCGGAATAATTGAAGAAGTATATGGGGACCAGATTATGTCCAAACAATGCTTCGTCACAACGAATGGCAGCCGCGCTGCCAAAGGATATGTTCATTCGGTTGAAGAACCTGAGAGTAATGAACTGTTCGCAGAGGTTGGCAAAGCGGCTGATCAGAAAGCAGTGGAGGACTTGGTGGAAGTTAGAATAGATGAGAAGAACCCGGAAAAGTTCTTCTTACTTGGATCGTCGTTGTCCAGCACTGAGAGATTGGAAGTCTTGGAATTCCTGACTTCCAACATCGAAGTGTTCGCCTGGACTCCATACGACATGCCAGGCATTGATCCCAACTTCATCTGCCACCAACTCAATGTCCACCCTTCTGCTAGGCCAATCATTCAGCGCACCCGCAGATCGGCACTTCATCACGCCGAAATAGTTGCAGAAGAAGTGGGAAACCTGCTGGAGGCAGGGGCAATCAGAGAAGTCCATTACCCTAGATGGATTTCCAACACCGTCGTAGTACCAAAGAAGAATGGCAAGTGGCGCGTCTGCGTCGACTACAAGACGGTCAACAAAGCGTGCCCAAAGGACAGTTTCCCCCTGCCAAGGATAGATCAATTGGTGGACCTAACAGCAGGGCACAGCAGGCTTAGCTTCCTTGACGCATACAGAGGCTACCATCAGATAGCCATGCACGAACCAGATCAGGAAGTAACGTCCTTCACCACTCCAAGAGGACTATATTGTTACAAGGTCATGCCCTTTGGCCTAAAGAATGCAGGGGCGACGTTTCAGAGAATGGTCACAAAGATGTTCGAGCCATTGTTAGGCAGAACAATGGAGGCTTACATCGACGACATGGTGGTCAAAAGCAAGGATGCGGATGACCATCTAAAGGACCTAGATGAGATGTTCCAGATCCTAAAGAAACACAAGCTGCGCCTTAACGCTTCTAAGTGCGCATTCGGTGTAGGGTCTGGCAAGTTTCTGGGGTTCCTGGTGACCAACTGGGGTATCGAGGCAGACCCCTCCCAAATTAAAGCAATTCAAGAGTTAGAGAGGCCTAACTCAGTGAAAGAAGTGCAGCACCTCACCGGCATGGCAGCAGCACTTAACCGATTCATCAGCCGGTCTTCAGACAGACTGCGTCCATTCTTTCAGTCATTAAAAGCTAAGTTTGAGTGGGACGAAGAATGCGACCGAGCTCTGGAGAGTTTGAAGGAATACATGTCTTCTCCACCATTACTTGTCACTCCAATACCTGGAGAAGAACTCTTCCTCTACTTGGCGGTCTCTCAGCACGCGGTAAGTGCAGTATTGGTTCGAGCAGAAGGTATCCAACATCTACCAATCTTCTACGTCAGCAAGACGTTGCTGGGAGCCGAAACAAGGTACTTGCCTCTAGAGAAGCTAGCACTGGCCTTAATGATGGCCTCCAGGAAATTGGCGCACTACTTTCACGCCCACACCATTGTCGTCCTCACAGCTTTTCCACTAAAAGCTTTGTTTGAGAGGGCAAACTTTTCTGGGCGGATTTTGAAGTGGGCAGTGGAGTTGGGACAATATGATGTGAAGTTCCAACCCAGAACCGCCGTGAAGGCCCAATCTTTGGCAGACTTTGTCGCGGAGTTCACCCCTGGAAGCCACCAAGTCTGCCCAATCGACCTGACTGACACAACCGAACTAGGGATGGAAATTGACGCCGGAATAGCGCAACCCCTAGTGCAGGTTACTCAGCCAGAGCGCAAGGTAGACCAGAGTAAAGAAGACAAGGAGAAAGCAGACCTTGCTACACCAAGTCAAAACTCTCCTACAACTCATGACTTGGTCCCAACAGACGACAAGGGGCAGACTGCAAATATGGATCATGAAGGAAGCTCCAGCGACATTCCAGACCCAACAACATCATCTGATCCCTCCACATGCTGGAAATTGTTTGTAGGGAGATGTGGAAGCTCTTTGTGGATGGAGCATCTAACCGACATGGCGCAGGACTTGGCATAGTCCTCATCTCTCCAGACGGCCTGGTCATGGAACAAGCTATCAATCTTGGCTTCCCAGCATCAAATAATGAAGCGGAGTATGAAGCGCTTCTTGCAGGGCTCAAATCAGCAGCCTATATGAAGGCCACCGAACTAATGGTCTATAGCGACTCACAATTGGTGGTAAATCAAATTTCTGGTGATTACGAAGCAAAGGATGAAAGAATGGCTAAGTACCAAGACTTAGTCAGGACAGAGATCAAGAAGTTTGAAGTAGTAAGAATAGAACAGATTGGCAGGGAGGAGAACAGCAGAGCGGACGAACTAGCAGGCTTCGCCTCAATGGCGGATACCTCCATCCCTCATCCACTATTGATCGACTACCTACCTAGACCAAGTATTGAAGACCCAGAAGCTGAAGAGGTATGTTGTGCGGAGTTAGGCCCTTCTTGGATGGATCCCATCATACTGTTCCTGAAAGACGGCACCTACCAGAAGAAAAGAAAGAAGCCAACAAAATAAGAGCAAAGTCGCAGAGATTTTGGCTCTCTCCATCCTTGGCATTATACAAGAAGTCGTTTTCAGGACCTTACTTAAAGTGTGTTCACCCCAGCAAGGTGGAAGCCTTCTGTTTGAAATACATGAGGGTGTTTGTGGCAGCCATCAAGGAGGAAGATCATTGGCATACAGAGCGATTTCACAAGGATATTGGTGGCCATACATGCAAGCGGATTCAGAGAAGTATGTTAAAAAGTGCGAAAAGTGTCAAAAGTTTGCACACCAAATACACCAACCTGCCAGAGAACTACTACCATTAACTAGCCCATGGCCTTTCGCAATGTGGGGGTTAGACATAGTAGGTCCACTTCCAACAGCACCTGGCAACAGGAAGTTCTTTCTTGCGGCAACAGACTACTTCACAAAGTGGGTAGAAGCAGAAGCCTTGGCGTCAATCAAGGAAAAAGATGTGAAGAAGTTTGTCTGGCAGAACATCATTACTCGCTTTGGCATACCAAAGGCACTGATCTCAGACAACGGCACTCAATTCGATGGTAGGATTTTCAGAGGCTTTTGTGAAGAATACAAGATAGAATTCTATAATTCCACACCGGCATATCCACAAGCAAATGGACAAGCAGAGGCGTCAAACAAGGTGGTCTTGGATGGATTGAAGAAAAGATTAGAGAGCCAAAGGCAAGTGGGCAGAAGAGCTCCCCCATGTCTTATGGGCTTACCGCACCACGCCTCGACGTTCGACAGGAGAAACACCATTCTCCTTAGCTTATGGCATGGAAGCAGTTATCCCATTAGAAGTTGGCCTTCCTACGATTCGGAGCGAAAACTTTGATCCAGACCTAAATGGCGAAGCCATAGCATTAGAACTTGACTTGGCAGAAGAAAGAAGAGACAGAGCATTGGTTCACATCGCCTCCTACCAACAAGAGTTGTCTAGAAAGTATAACAAGACAGTGCATCCAAGGCAATTCAAGATCGGAGACTGGGTACTACGCAAAGTGATGGGAAACACCTTGATTCCAGGAGATGGCAAGCTAGGGCCTAACTGGGAAGGACCTTACAAAGTGGTCAGATTAGCAGGCAAAGGGGCATACCACTTAGAAGATGAGGACGGCAAAACAATTCCCAGGCCATGGAACACTGCCAATCTCAAGTTGTTTTATTTTTAGCTATTTCCCTTTTAAGTATGTGTAATTTTTTACTTCCTCAATAAAACAATTCGATTCTTTTTCAGTATAATTGTTTTCAGTAGACAGTAGCCTTAGTAAGTTAGTAGCATTGTAAACATAGTTGGCCGGATTAAACCAACTATGACTCTTCCTAAGCCCAGGATAAGGATCCAGGCTGCAGGACGTTTGGACGGAAAAACCAAACACTTCATTCTAAGTTGGCTGGAAAAACCAACTTAGAGGTTTGGCTGGATTAAACCAACACTGGATACTCTTCAGCCGAAGTAAGTTATATCGGCTGAAGAGTGGTTGGCTGGACTAAACCAACACTGGATACTCTTCAGCCGAAGTAAGTGTATGGCTGAAGAGTGGTTGGCTAGATTAAACCAACACTTTGTACTCTTCAGCCGAAGTAAGCTATATCGGCTGAAGAGTGGTTGGCTGGATTAAACCAACACTGGATACTCTTCAGCCGAAGTAAGTTATATCGGCTGAAGAGTGGTTGGCTGGACTAAACCAACACTGGATACTCTTCAGCCGAAGTAAGTGTATGGCTGAAGAGTGGTTGGCTGGATTAAACCAACACTTTGTACTCTTCAGCCGAAGTAAGCTATATCGGCTGAAGAGTGGTTGGCTGGATTAAACCAACACTGGATACTCTTCAGCCGAAGTAAGTTATATCGGCTGAAGAGTGGTTGGCTGGACTAAACCAACACTTTGTACTCTTCAGCCGAAGTAAGTGTATGGCTGAAGAGTGGTTGGCTGGATTAAACCAACACTGGATACTCTTCAGCCGAAGTAAGTTATATCGGCTGAAGAGTGGTTGGCTGGATTAAACCAACACTGGATACTCTTCAGCCGAAGTAAGTTATATCGGCTGAAGAGTGGTTGGCTGGATTAAACCAACACTGGATATTCTTCAGCCGAAGTAAGTTATATCGGCTGAAGAGTGGTGGGATAGCAAGACAGATAGCTAACCGAGATCACAGTTGTACAGATGAGTTCGTGCAAAAATCAGTACAAGTACAGGCATACATACACAACCGAAGTAAGACTTGATGGAAAGATTTTTCATTCAATTCAAAAGCAAGTACAAGCGCAGTGGCTGTAGCCCGGTTACAAGAGAGTTCAAGACAAAAGAAAGCAAAAAGTACAAGTTCAATCGAAGAGATCATCTATTTCGGCATCCGGATCGGTCCCAAGATCGATACGTACTCCGGTATCCGCAGTCGGAGCAGTCTCGGTCGGGAATTCGGACACCGCATTTTCAATCGTTGCCTCCAACCGAGCTGATGGGTCACCGGTTTGATCTTGGTGAGCCGGAGTCTCAGTTGCTTCTTCTTCATCATCATCATCGTCATCTGATGAGCCGAGAAATTGCTTCTGGAGATCATCAGCATAATCTTTCAGCGAAGCCGGAATAAAATGCTCTGGAGGATTGTAGACCTCGGTTTCAGGTCCACAACCGATCTTCTCCAAAGCACCCCTCCAGCCGCACTTGAAGAACAAATTCTTCGCTGCTTCACATTGTAGAGAGTAGCCAGCTTCGGCTTCTTTGAAGCCTTCCTTGGAGGCATTTTCAACCCTTTTCTCCAACTCCGATATTTCGGCGTTCTTCTTATTTTCAAGAGCCGCCATCTCCCACAAATATTTATCTTTCGTCTCGGTCACGGCCCGTTGTTTGTCACTATCAGCCGAGGCAAGTCCGGTCAGACGCGCTACCTCCGCCTCTAGTTCAGCCGACCTTTGCTTTGACAGTGCCAGCTCGGCCGTCCTGGCTTCGGCATCCTTTATTGCGTGCCTTGTTGTTTTGCGAAGTTCCATTATTTGCTTATGGGCAATGGTGTTCTTTTGAATGGCCTGCAAAAGGAGAGTTCCTTGTTAACCGAGCTAAGAGTTGGAAAAAAATGGACTGATCAAAGGAAAAAACAGTCCTGCTTACCAAAATCATGGACTTCGTGGATGACCGGATGGCCTTCAGCTCGGTATTTAGCTGCTTACTGTGGTGCTCCATGTCTTTGGGAAGACAAACACCCCTGGCCAGGTTGAAGGCCAGTAGGTGATCCTTGTCAGCAACAAAGGAGTCATTTTCGTCGATATCTCGGTTGTTGAAAACAAAGGGTGGGGCCCATTTGTTGTTCGGCGCGGCTCGGTCAGATGATTCCGGTTGAAGGTTGAGTTCGGGGCTCGGTGGAAGGATGGGGTCAACCTCGTCAACCAAATGCTGCTCGGTCTCAGTAGTCCGGGCGCGCTTAGCTCGGCGGGAGGATGATGGCTGTTGGGATGGAAGAGCGACCACGGCTTCGGTGGTTTGGTGGGATGATGGCACTTCGGCCCTGGTGGTTGCGGTAAGCATAGCTTTCATCCGGTTCTTCTTCGCCATCTCTTGTTCGGCTGTTAGGGGCACGAGCACAATTTCAGGCAGGGTTAGGTCCGGTTCTGGTGGGTCTTCAAGGAGGAAATCAGTCACCTTTGCTTTTCGGCGACCGGAGTAGCGGTAGGTCGGTTGGAAGTCGAGGAGTTTAGCCCAGCTTCTTTCTCGAACCCGCAATGCGGCGCGGAGAACACCTAAGTTGGGGTGGCCGTACTGGGAGTGGAGGAAAGCTGAATCTGCAAGAAATAGAACAAGTGTAAGTTCGGTTATTGAAAGGGAAACCGAAATCAACAAAATCAAGAAATGCAACCGAAGTATGAATACCGGGCTCTCCTTTCTTCCAATTTATTCTTCGGCCTGGGATTCGGGCTTGGAAGTCTTCAAAATTCCCAGAGACCCAAAGGAAGTCGTCGTCGTTTAAGTCCTTATCCGGTGTATGTTTGATTATTTTTTCTCGGCCTCGGCGTATTCTAAGGTAATAACACTAGCCATCGTTTTTGGAACCTATTGAGTACTGGTGGAGTATTTCGGCTAAGCCTAGGTATAGACCGGTTTGACGGTTTAGGGCATCTATGCCCATTATTATTCGGTATGTATTGGTGGAAAGTTGGGTGGGGCAAAGTCTGGTTTGCCTAAGAAACTCGCAAATTAAAGGCTGGACTGGGAATCGTAATCCGGTCTCTATTATTGATTGAAGTGTAAATGGGACGAAGCCTTCTTTGTCCCAAGGATCTACATCCTGTTCGGCTAGGACCAGGTTTACATCGGCTGGGATTTGGTAGTCCTTCCTGAATTCGGCTAGGCCCCCGGGGTTTCTACAAGACATCTATACTTCCCCATTTTATTGTATAAATTAAATAATTTATCTCGGTTGCAAGAGGGTGCTCGGTAGCTCGGTTGAGTGCGCAGAGGTATCTGGGCAACCTAAGTCTGCAAAGTTGAAAAACAAGGTGTTAAGCACAGATCGAAGACCGTGCTACCAAAACAAAGCAAGAAAAGTCTAGTCTTATTTCGGTTCGGCAGGGTGCTATGGTAATTACTGCGGTTTCTGAAAGGTTCTCTCTATTTCGGTTTCACCTGTGGTATTTCTTATTCCGGTTAGGCCTAAAGGGGCAGTTTTCTCAGTTCGGTTTAGGAACTTAGAAAGCTGGTTAGGCCCCCAAGGCTTAGCTCGGTCAAAGGCCAGAGTTTCTAGTTCAAAAGTGTGTTTTTATTTCGGCTAGTGTATCAAAGGGGAACCTGTGAAAATTACTACTGCTGTAGTCCGGTTTCAGTCTGCCTAGATTTTTATATAGCAAGAACAATATTCTAGTTCGGTTAAAACATGTACAAGGATCAAAAAGGTGTTCTACTTGCTGAATCAGTGTGTTCAGAGTGTTCTTGTGGAGTTCTTCAGAAAGTACAGATATGGTAGAAGAAAAACAAAGTGTTTTGTAGCAACACGTAGCATGAACAACTATGGACTAAAATGAAAGCCAAAAAAAACAGAAAAACAAAAATGGATTTGTATACTTACCAGAGGAAGGGGAAAAAAAACACTGAAGGATTGATGCGGCAGCAAAGGAAGACACGAACTTCTGAGGCAGCAGAGAGAGAGAAGATGAACAGAGGTCAGTGTGATTCGAAAATGAAGGGTTCTTTTGGTGTAAAGGGAGAAAGAGCGGGAACTGTTCAAATGTTACGAAATACGAGGGGCGGCGCTACAGCTGTGGGAGGCCAATTAGAGCCTGCCACGTGTCGTGGGAAGGACAAGCGTTTCAGTTTCTGCAACTGAAGAGACGTTTGACCGGACGTGCATAGCTCGGCTTGAGTTTAGCTCGGCTGGAGAAGCTAAAAGGTTTTCAGCTCGGCCGGAATAGCTAAAGGATTATAGCTCGGTTGGATAAGCTAAAACTTTAGCCCGGTTTTATAGACAGGTAATCCCTATCATGCTGTGCAGATGGAATTAAGGGGCAATTGAGAGGGTAATTTATGTGAAAATTGGGCCGAGCTAGAATAAGTGGGCCGATCTATGGGCCGTATTAAAGAAGCCTAGAACATGGGCCGCGGACAAGTAGTAGTTCGGCCCAGAGAAAGAAGTTCGTCGCCGGATGAAGAGAGGGCTTAGTTCGGTCGACCGTTGCCCCTCACTCAGATGGCAGTTCGGTCCTAAGTGTGTTAGACCGGTCCCAAAGTTTAGACCGGTTATGGCGCAGTAGGTTAGTCTGGTCTAAGGGCCTTGTTAGTACTTAGCTCGGTTGTTGAAGGAGAACCGAGGTAAGGATCGTAATTAAAGAGCCGGACTAAGTATAGCTCGGTTGAAGATCACATGTGCCTTGCTTGCTTGGTGTCAAATTTACTTCGGCTTAGCCCTCTTGTGGATAGCTCGGTTTTAGCGTATGAAAGCCGGGATAAGAGAAAGGAAGGTTACAGCCGAAGTGACAGTTATCTTGGTCATGTGGTAATTCGGCCGTAAGAAGAGCCATCTCACTTGGCTTAAGCAATGAGGAGGGTGTTGGAGGATAAGCATTATCTTCCAGGAGTATGAATCCTAGGAGGACTCTACGCAAGGTGGAGTAATCCTAGAAGGACTCTACTTGGGGGAATAAGAGTCCTACCAGGATTATGCCGCGCGAAACCTATATAAGCTCACCAATATCACCTTTGGAGAGGTAATGCAACTTTACTCCCTGAATTCATAGAGCTTTTGTCTATTTGTCAAGCTTTCTGACTTAGGCATCGGAGAGGTTTCCGGCACACACCCGCCGGCTAGCTCACGTGTGTATTTTCAGGTGGTTGAACGACGTCGTACGGAGGAGCGCAGACTTGGTCAACAGGATTATACGAGAAGGTGTATTTTTTTCCCGTACAAAGAATATTCTGCAAATTCTTTATCAAACAAAGAAAACGGAAATAAAAGTGAAATTTGTGTTCGTATGACACCAAAAGCAATATTAAAAGAAAGAAAAATCCAACTATAGCAATAATGATTTTGGTGTCTAGCTTCGATTGGTGGGTTTGGTCTAAAATGTGTCCACAGTCTCTCATATTTTCTAGAATAGACTCCCCATTTAATTATTAATAATCCAGCTCCAATGTTTAAGATATTTCCTGACTATATTTAGGTGTGATTTGTAATTTGACTTATTTTAGTGGTTTTAGGATTTTTTTTATAAGATCAAAAAAGTTAATAATGTATTTGGGAATGACTTTTTTTTAGTGGCTTTTTAGTTATAAAGAAAAATATAATTGACTAATATATATGACTTGTTTTTTTGTCTTAAATTCTTATTTTATCCTTTGGGAAGAATCTAATTATTTTGCTCTTGGTACAAAATTGAGGACATGTTAATCTTTTTACAGCCTTTGGTAGCCTTTGGCAATCTAGCCTTTCGAAATACATGTTAGTTGTGTGTCTGCCTTAAAAAAAAAAAAAAAAGATAAATTATAAATACATCTACTGAGATTTGATTAAAATATGAATTGTTCTCTGTGATTCTAAAAATTACATTCCACTTCTTTAGATTTTTAATTTCACAGCAAATCGTCATTATTATTAATAAATTATCAAGTCAATTAACAATTTTTAATGATATTAGAAATATATTTCAATTAATAATATAGGTAATTTATTATTGTATAAAAGACCAATTATGAATTTTATTTTTTTGGTTAATTCTGTTAAATAAAAAAATTTGACAATGGAGCATTTGTAATTTTCTAAATCACATGGAGTAATCTGTACTTCAAGCAAAATTCAGAGAATGTATTAATAATTTACCTAAAAAAACAAAAAGATAAAAAATTGCGTACATAGTTTAAACAATAAAAAAAAAAACATTATAAACAAATCACAAAATTTTAATGTACACACAACCACACGGTGTATGGAACCTACTATATATGAGAGAAAAGTCTATATATATATATAAGATTTATTGTTTGGTTTGCATAGAGCAAGTAAGGGGATGGCTGAAAAATAAATGGCTACGATAGAAAATATGTGAAAATATAAATTTTAGGAGAGAGAATTTCGTATTAGATAAAACTTTGGGGGGGCATTTGTCATTAAAAGAAAATCAGAAAAAGGAAACAAAGAAAGAATATGTGAAATCGAATCGGCAATGCGCGCAACAACTGGCAGCTGCCGATAATTTGGTATACATTTTTCAGGTGACACCAAACCAAATTGATACGTTCAAATTGCCCCAAAAATAATAATAATAAATAAACAAAAATAAATTATTTATACATAACTCGAGCGATTTTGATGAGCTCAAAACTTGGTTAGGCCTAATCTGAATTTGTGATAAGAGTTGCCTAAACCTGCTCGAACCTAACCATAACCCCAATTTATATATCTAAATCCAATCCGAGCATAATAAATTGAACTTATCTACCTTACTCTAAATCTGAGTTTTTTTTCTTCTTCTAACAATTAGGCTGCTTAATTTGTTAAAGTTGGATATATTATTATTATTATTATTATTATTTGAAAAAAATCATTAAGATAGCAAGGATTAGATCTTAGTGGGTAAGGGAAGACAACAAAGGATATTAAACTCCTTTTCATAAAAACTTGAACTCACAAATAGTGCTTGGCATTTCATATATATATATATACATATAGAGAGAGAGAGAGAGAGAGAGAGAGTAAGTAAAACTGCATTATAAAATAAAGGGAATGTGTTTGGTTTGAGTTTTCTAGATTAAGTTTTTTGAAAACTGACTTTTTTAATTTTCGTGTTTTTTTGTTTTTAATGAATATTTTTTAAATTTTAAACATTTTTTTTACTTTTTTAGATGCACCTTACTTAGATGTATCTAAAAAATAAAAAATTTGTGAAAAAATATTTTAAAAAATTAATAAATACATAAAAATATAAAAAATGTACTGAATTCTTGTATTTTTTTTTATATTTTTGGTATTTAGTGAATTTTTAAAAGATTTTTTTTACAATTTTTTTTACTTTTTAGATGTATTTATGTTAGGTATGTCTAAAAAGTAAAAAAATTACTTAAAATATTAAAAAAATTCAATAAAAATAAAAAAACATAAAAAATAAGAAAGTAGAATTTTCTAAAAAGTATTTTTTGAAAAGTGAAAACAAGCAAAGAGTTTCCACACATACACCCAAACTAACAGACATAGAACAAAGAAGAAACCATAAAAGACTAAAACAAAAGAGAAAACACAAACGACATAAGAAAACTATGAACTCTAGCAGCAACAACACCAAAACCCGAATTACTGGATTATGACATTCCGACACAGAGCGGGTCGAAAAAGACTTGGGTTATTGTAGTTGTCTTCTATCTATAGCTCTCTCTCTTGCGTTTGTCATGAGCATATGAATGGGCGTGGAAGGGGCTAAAACCAAGAATTACCAATTCATTAGAACCTGCCACGATACTCATGCAAACTTTAGATGTAGGGTGGAAACATTACAAAAATGTAAATGATTCCTATTTTAAAAAATGGTTCAACACCTCTTCAGTTTAGATAGTGAACTAGAGCGGTGCAATCTGGGACTTGTGGGAATGCATTTTCAGATTGGGTCTTACTAATAAGTGTACCTATGACACAAGTTTAAAAAAAAATGAACAACACAAAAGACTTTTTACTAAAATTCAATGCACTTTTATTAAAATTAATACGCTTTTTAACATTTTCACATATTTTCAAGACACTTTTTGCACACCTTCCAACATTAAACAATGCCTAAGAGACGCTTGTTAACATTCGCCTTTCAGATTTGTTACATCAAAATGTTGATTCACCAAACAATGAGCATCCATATGCAAGCACAAATAAAAAAGGTATATGATAAAGGAAGGGCAAATTTAACACCCTATACCTGCAAAGTTGTAAAAAGGAAAATTAAACACCCCATTCCTGCAAAAGTTGTAAAGGTTTGGGACAACAAAATTGAGAACATGAGAGAGTATCACTTACCTACAAAAGAAAAAAACCTTGGGTATCATCAATTAATGACTTTGGCACATGAAAAAAATCAAGAGGTCCAGTACAAAGGACAATCTTAAGGACATGTTTGTGTGTGCATAAGTTAAGTTTTCTGGTGCAAACAAAACTTGCTTGCAAGTTACAACTATATATATTTTTTTTATTGACACCCAGGTATCTAGATCAAAACTCGACTAATCCCAGGAGTGTACAGGCTATCGGCAAGGAGTTTTCTACAGGTGTACCACAGTTAATTCAAGAGTTTTTCTCCTATCCGATGGCCCCAAGGAATTCTTAGTACCTAAGAGATTTCGATCCTGAACCTTGGAAGAAGCACACCCCCAAAACCAAGGCCTTGCCACCAGGCTAACCCCTTGGGGTTTTGCAAGTCACAACTATATAAAGCAGCCAAAAGTAAGCAAAATCTGATATTATGTACCAGTAAAAATCACAGAACCACCCGTCCATTCAACAATCACAATAGTAGGAAAAAAGAACAGGAAGCTTGAATTAATCATATTCCAACCGTGTCAGGTACAAAGAAGCAATAAACTACCTTGATCTTGATCAATTGCTAAATGGGAAAAATGATAAAAAGAGGAGGAAAATGGATAGAGGGGACTATGTGATCAAATGGTTCAAATATCTAATGTTTCTGAAAAAGATGGATTAATGAAAGTTTAGCTACAAATACAAGCATGACGTTGTGAATGTATCAATGGAACTGTTTCTTGAATGCAGCCTCCATCTCAATGTCTCTACTTGATATAAAGAAAAATAAATATAAGAAATAGCTACAGAAAGTTCATTTATTATCATATTCATGACACCGACAAATTAACAATTGAACTGAAGTAGATGCCCATTGCCCATATGTCCTCGTATTCATGGTTCTAGAAAATCACAAGTTCTTTCCTTACTTTTCTCTTTCTTTCCATGTGAGTTGGGTTCTAGAAAGCCGACAATGCCTAAGAAACCCATAAAAGAAAGAAGTAAACCATCCTTCTATTGCTTATGCCATCTAAATACCAAAACATGTTCTTGGCGACCAACTGTATGGAGCTTCTAAGCACAAACCAATACGATGGTGATCATCTCTGAAGATCTTACAAGTCAAGACTAGACAAAGAGCACATTGAACGGTACTGTGGAGAATACTGATTGTGTGCTCTATAAAAAGTAAATGAATAACATAATAAAATAGGAAAACCAAAAACCAGAATCAGCATTTTCCCGATGTATGAATTGTGCAAATACCAATGGCTAAACTTGACCATGAAATGGAAGGAAACAAATAAAGCATGATCAGGCTGTGCCTTAACATCCATGAAGAATATTGAATAATCCACAGCCTTGGAGATTACAATATTAAGTTTCAGACGTGAGTACCTCGCATCTTCCAAAACCTAAGCAAATTTTCCTCCCTCGTAACCCTAATCAATGCCAAAAGTTCAACGCATACATAAATCTTTACCGAATTACCAAAATAACCAAAACAAATATTGAAACACCAATGGCACCTATTAGTAAAAATTATGCTTATCCCCAATCGACAGGGATTAAACAACAATTTAAACCAGACAATTAAACAAGGATAACCAAGCAATTGTGTAATTGATTCAAATGCCTCAAAGGAATGAGGACTTCTCTGGAACAATTAATCAGTTACAAAGCAAACAAAGTAAACAAAAAGTAATTCCAAGATGAAACTATTAAAGTTCACAAAAATTTACAAGGATACGAATTATAGAAGAAACTACTCCTAAACTAAGAAAGCTACTCCTAGATTATGTTAAGTCCGAAACTAGTTCTTTGTGTTGTTGATGATCCTTCTCTCTGCAAACTTTCAGCTGTTATACTTTCACTTAAAACTCTAGCACATGATCCCACTTTCCTTGAAATTTGCTGGCCAATCTTTCCCCAACTGCTGCAACTGCTTCTTCATCTTTCTCCAGCACTTCACACAGACTTGCCACATGTCCCCCATGATCTCTAGCACTACCTTTGACAGAGGAGACCATTTTACTAAAATCCATAACTACTTGCAACCTCCTTTGCTTCTTTAAACTTTTCATCTTTGTCCCAACTTTACTTTTAAACCTCCAGCCACATCATCACCCAATTTCCCTTCAACTAATGAGCATGATCGACAGAGGAAATTCCTATTACCATCAACATCTCCTAGAAATTAGCCCATGATCTCCAATAAAGCTTGCAACTGCTCCACAATCTTAGCCCATGGCATGCTCTTGCTGTATTGCACATGTGACTACCATTTCCTTGCCACATAATCCTCTGATTAATACACACCCCAACTATGACTTTGTTGCCACATGTCACAATCTGATTTGTGCACCTATCGATAGACATTTTACAAAAATGGGTGAAAACAATGCCCCCCTAACTTTTTAAGAATGAGACTTACTCGAATTTTTGAAGAGTTATAAAATCAAAATTAAATCGACAGTTGCCCTTTCAACAAACAAACATATATAAAATATATGCCTATGGCCAAAAATCTAGTGATTAAGCACCATATATACCAAAATAGTATCGTCGATAAATTGATGTCACTGTTATTAATGATTATGTGCCATTTAATTGGCAAAATTACAATAACACTCAATCCAAGTGAGGTATATTATTTTGACAGAGCAAATTGGCAATATTTCAAGTCTGTGATCTTCAAGTGGTTAATTAGAACCACCTTCTACCAACAGAACTATGCTCTTTGGTCTTATATTATTCCAACAACGTTGGATCTTTAGCCAATTCACCAACATGAAGTTTTGGTGTGATCCAGGGTGTTGAATGCCATAATTCATAATTTTGCATGGCTCAAAATTTCTGAAAAATTCAACATTTTAAACAATGTCAAAAATACTAAATTCATCATGAATTGGTTGTTCATCACTTTTAGCTATGGTTGGCTTGAAATCAAACTTTTGAACCACATTGTTTGCATCACTATTTGGACCAAGATTTGCAAAAACGAGCTAATTTTTCCTTTCACTCATTAATGGGTTAGAAATATTTTTTGAAAACCCAAAAAATATTTCTTTGTGAAATTGCCCCCTTACCACAGAGTTTTTATTCTCATGGCCTTCTGTTTTTGCAACCATTACAATTGATAGAATAACAGCACCAACATTTGAAGGTGTCTTGTGGACCTCCACCCTTGTTTGACACTGCCCTCTAGAAAAATCATCAATAACACTTCTTAACTCACCACCCAAGCCTTCTTCAATTGTGAAACCAAAATGCTAATAGGCAGTACAGAAGGGCTACTCATTTGGCTTTGATGTCTCGTCTTTTCCATTGTTCCAAATTAGGATGTTGTCCCACTAGGCGTGCCAAAAATTGTTAGTAAAAATTATGCTTATCCCCAATCGACAGGGATTAAACAACAATTTAAACCAAACAACTAAGCAAAGATAACCGGGCAACTGTGTAATTGATTCAAATGTCTCAAAGAAATGAGGACTTCTCTAGAACAATTAATCAGTTACAAAGTAAACAAAAAGTAATTCCAAGATGAAACTACTAAAGTTCACAAAAGTTTACAAGGATACGAATTATAGAAGAAACTACTCCTAAACTAAGAAAGTTACTCCTAGATTATGTTAAGTCTAAAACTAGTTCTTTGTGTTGTTGATGATCCTTCTCTCTGCAAACTTTCAGCTTTTATACTTTCACTTAAAACTCTAGCACATGATCCCACTTTCCTTGAAATTTGCTGGCCAATCTTTCCCCAACTGCTGCAACTGCTTCTTCATCTTTCTCAACACTTCACACAGACTTGCCACATGTCCCCCATGATCTCTAGCACTACCTTCGACAGAGGAGACCATTTTACTAAAATCCATAACTACTTGCAACCTCCTTTGCTTCTTTAAACTTTTTATCTTTGTCCCAACTTTACTTTTAAACCTCCAGCCACATCATCACCCAATTTCTCTTCAACTAATGAGCATGATCGACGGAGGAAATTCCTATTAACATCAACATCTCCTAGAAATTAGCCCATGATCTCCAATAAAGCTTGCAACTGCTCCACAATCTTAGCCCATGGCATGCTCTTGCTGTATTGCACATGTGACTACCATTTCCTTGCTACATAACCCTCTGATTAATACGCACCCCAACTATGACTTTGTTGCCACATGTCACAATCTGATTTGTAAACCTATTGACAGACATTTTACAAAAACGGGTGCAAACAATAGCATAAACCCCACAAATCGTATTGTGCCAACAAGCTTGCAAAAGCACAATCCCATAATCAAGGTTCTGAAAAGCGGTTGCAGTCGCCGTAACAATGGCGGTGACGTGGTTGTGGTCGCGAAGTGTAAAGGCCATAGTGTAACAGTTGCGGTAACCGAAACCGTGAATTTTTTTATTTTTCGCACAATTTGAAAAAAACTTACCGATACTCATATTTTTTTTCCATGATCATATTTATTAGGTTAAAAATAAATATTGATCAATTTTTGTAAATTTTTAAGAATGATCCAATATATTTCATATTTTTAAATCACTACAAACTGAGTTTTTTACATTTTATTTTAATAATTAATGACTTTATATTATACAAAAAATCAATCACTAACTATTATATATAAGATAAACAATGACAAAAGTAAGAGAATAAATAAGAGCCTAAATATATATATATACATATTTTAACCAAGCCAAATAGATAATGACCACACTTATTATTATTATTATTTTCAAACAATATATAGGTAAACACACACAAACAAAATGGTTTAGTGATAGCAGCTGAATAAAATAGCATAGGTCTTACAATTTTAACAAATCAATAACATGTTCTTCATCTTCCCTCTTCTCTCTCTCTATCTCTTGCTCCTCAATTTTCTCTATTTATCTTCCCTCTTCTCTCTATCCCTCTTTCCCCATTTTTAACTTTTTTTGGTGTGTTTTTTCAAAAGAAACAGTTTAAAACCGTTATGTAACCGTGCGTAAGCCGTTACGGCACCGTTACGACCGTTACGGCCGACACACCTGTGAATCTCAATCACACTGAAAAAACGGCCGTAACGGGTGGCGGTAACCACCAAAACCGTTACTTAACGGCGTTACGTAACGGTTGCGGCCGCTTTTTAAAACCTTGCACATAATATGGTCGAGAATTTGGTGAATAGAAGCTGGTTGAATGCAAAATCTTTCCAAGCTGGGCAAATTGTTACCATGGAAAAAAACATATTTGAAAAAAGCGTACAAAATTCCGTCCCTTTAACCTAGTAAAAATAAAATAGGTTTCTAGAGGGAGTTCTGAGTTCAAGTTTATGGAGAAGCATCGAACACCCAGTTGTGCAGACCTAACGTTGTGCAGACCTAACGTACTGACCCGCTTCCCCCACCCCTAACGTACTGACCCGCTTCCCCCCCCCCCCCCCCCCCCCCTAAAAAATAAAAAATAAAAAAAAAACTAGTATAAATAATAAAAAAAAAAACTAGTATAAATAAAATTCAAGTCCCAAACAAGTTATACATTTTGTTTAATTGTTTGATAGTACTCCTAAACAAGTTCTAACTTTTTCGGAGCAAAATATAGAACACAGATTTAGTAGGACCAGAATGGGGCAAAAATCACATCTTGTGTATAAATCCCAGATAAAGTACTCTTTTTGGAACAAAACCCACAAGAAAAAAGAAAAAAAAAATTGATCACAACATTAATTTTACAAGTTCATCACAAAGCCACCATTTTAAACCACAATGCATCAATATTTATTTTCAGCATACACTTTAACCCATTTATTCATCAAATTGGAAAAAAATAATATCAAATAAAATCAAAAACAAAACAGACAACTACATTAACATCAAAACAAACTAATAACAATATCATATATAAACAATTGAATTTTTCTATAAGGCATTGTCATCATCATAATTTGTACACCACAAAGGAGAAGTTCTCACCGGTATTGATGAATTACAACACACTTCCAATCTACCCTGAAACCTCTCCTCTCCAGTCTTTAGCATGGCCGGGAGCGATAAAAATACGCCCTTCTCGATGCAACGCCGGTGCCTAGGCTTAATCCTATTTTCCAAGCTAAACGAAAAGTAGTGTGGAAATTCCTTCAGTTCTTTCAATTCCCTCCCCATTTCCACCATAAAGTAATCGAATTTGGGCTCGAAATTGTGTTCGATGCTGTAACAAAACAGAGATGGAAATCTACGGAACATGGAGATTGTGTCTCGGTAATTGAATCCGATTTTTTGAAAGTAATCAATTCGGGGTATGAATTTTTGTTCGACGGAGGCGGAGAGGAGGGAGGTGTGTTTGTTGATTTCGGCTATGCCGATGCTCTGGAGGAAGTATAGGGTGGGGCGGAGGCGGGACTCGACGGAGCAGAGGAGGAGGCGGGGGCGGCGGTGGATGACGCGGCGGAGGTCGGAGCCCTCCACGGCGGCTTCGCGGAGGAGGAAGGTGAAGATGGGGACGAGGGTGGAGATTTTGGAGGTGAGGATTTCGGGGCACATGGCGACGATGCGGCGGAGGTCGGAGGAGGTGAGGCCGGCGGCGGAGCGGAGAAAGTCGACGACGGATTTGATGTCGGCGGCGGCGGCGGAGACGATGGGAGGGTGGGTGGAGAGGAGGGAGAAGAGGTCGATCCCGATTGAATCGAGGTAGAGCATTTTTTCTTGGAATTCGGAGTGGGGGTTTGGGGGGATTTCTGAGGTTTTGGGGGGTTTTGGAGGGAGGGAGATGGTGGTTTTGGTGGAGGAAAGGGTGGGAAAGTGGAGGTTTCTTGGGCGAGAAAGTGAGGGAAAGTTGGGGGGTTTGGTAGGAAAGTTGAGTTTGGGGGGTAGAGCATTGGTGGTGGTGTTGGGAGAGAGATGGAGGGTGTCTTGCATATTGGGGGGGAGGTGGTTGCTACATGTTTGGATGGAGAGAAAAGCTTTTCTTTCTGGGTAGAGAAAAAAAATTTATGAAGGGGGGTGGAGTGTCAATGGATAAGGCTGTGGAGATGATTCGAACGATAGTGCTATCGGAAATCCGAGGTTCGAGAAAAGAAAGGATAAAATGTGTATAAAGATGGGTTTTAAATGTTGGGTTCTACAAACTCTTTAAATGGGCCTTGCTGTCAAATATGGTCTGCTTTTCATAGGCCCAACAAATTTCACTAATATTTTATATTTATTAAAAACAATTAAAAATAAAAATAAAATACTGTTATAAAAGTAATGAATTTTATAATCTATAATCTATAATCTTGTTGGCTTTTTGACTTTCGAAAGTTATTATTGTAATTATGAGCGTGCCGGCAAGGATCAATCAGTCCTTATAGAAAATTAACTGCCAACCAATTATCAGACGATTGTGTTTTAGTTCTTTCAGTCTCAATAAAGAGGACTTTTACTGATGGTTTGATTTAGGAGATTTTAAGCAAATGACAATTAAATGAAGAGCAATTGAAGCATTTCATTAAAATGAAAAACTTACAATGATCCAATTCAGCCTCGTAGAGGTTTATAACAGCAATCTACTTGAAACTACTCCTATGAACGAAATGCAGTGTAGGAATTAAAGTACAGAAATGTAAAGGAAATGTAAAAACTTGAAAGAAAATAAAGTGGAATAAAACTGATTTTTTTGATCTGAGTCTGGGGGCTTTTTCTGGAGCCTTCTCTAGCTATTTATACTTCTTAAGGATGACCATCGAACTGCACTTCTAACCGTTGAATAGCTCCTCTATGATCGCTGATCATGTTGCCTTATAGTTAGCTCCACTATGCCATTACTTGCAGTTAGGCTTCCCTCCTAATTTTGAATTTGAATGTGAGTAACCGTTAGAGCCACATCACTTTGCATCTCTTTGCTGATCCAATGCTACGTAGATCTTATAAGAACCAATGCTAACTGTCACGTGTACGATCACGATCGAAGACTTGAATGGTCTTCCCGTATTGCTCTTATTCTGCCACGTGTTAAATTGTAATTGGCTTATACAAAATATGTAGCCAACATTACCTCCCGCACTAATATACCCAATACTTGGTGATATTAGTAGATCAAGGTCTTTTATCCACGTTTTAGAACGTGCATGGGCTTTATATTTTTAGAAACACAACCGTCATTCATTGATGATCATTTGCATTAACTCTTCTTTGATCCCTTAAACATGCCCACTATCTCAGTATTCGAAAAGTCCAATTCAATGGAGAAACAGACCTTTTCTTATCTCGATCAAGCATATGAAGAGTTGTTTGATAAAACCGTTCGTCCTCGAAAGAATCTTCATGCATTGATTAGCCACCTTTACCCACCTTCCTATATTCAAGTCATGGAAGCTTTCGCAAATTATCAACCTTTGGATTACGAACATACTGTCCACAATCCCTTGATTCAGAAGTTTGCAAATATGGACATGGGAAGCTCTTCTTCTAATTCACAATCTTCTGCATGGGATGAGGCCGTGGCTTCTTCTTCTTCTGGGGCTTCTGGTTGGAGAAGCTGGTCGGAACCTGAGGCATGTGAATTGAGGGAGCGAGTTAATCATCACTTTGTCGAGTTCACTGATCCTTTAGAGTTCCCTTCCTATGCGCGAAGCTCGGTGGTCTATCCTTACGTGCCCATCGATCGCCGACGTAGTTTAGAGGACAATCTACTTGTAGCATGGTACACATCATCCATGCCTACAAAGATAGTACGAGCTACCCTTCGCCCAGAAGAGGCACAGGGGTATAACCCATCATTTTTAGCCAAGAAGGCGAAGCTTCATCCTTCTGACTGGCTTGATTGTGTTAATGTCCCTCGGTTCCCTCCTTCCTTCGAAATGGAAGCCTCTATACCTCCTCCTCCGCCAAAACCTTCCTGGATAGAGAGATTGAAGCTTACCCTCTCTGCGGAGAAGGTTTTTTCCCCTTACAAGCCTCCACCTCCTCCTACTCCAGCTCAACAAAAGCAAGCCCAACTTCTGCTTGCGGCCTTTTCTCACTTGCCTTTCAATGTTCTTGAGGACGATGTTCCTCTCAAGAACCTTCGATGGGCTTGTGATATTCTGACTCGGGGTCAGGTCCTCAACCCCATCGCTCAAGCGAACTCCACATGTTTTTGGATCAACTCCCATTGCTTCTCCATTGGCACCGGACTTCTTTGGCCACCACCCAATCTTTGGACCAACTTTCATCCCTCCGAGTTCATACCCAGTACGAAGCAGAGAACCTCGTCGAGGAATACAATGATTTCAAGAATAAAGACTCTGCGTATTGAGATGACTTGGATATGGACGAGCTGGAACAAGGGCTAAAAGAGACAGCGTTCGAAATAAAAGCTGAAGAGCTCTTTTATCAAATGAGAGCGCATCAACTTCAGCAACCAAGCTTGGAACAAATAGAGAATAGAATAAAAAAAGAACAAAAATTTATTGACCATAGCTGGACTAAATTCCATGATCTCGTTATTTATTCTATTCCTTACTTTTATGAACTGGAATTTGTACCCAAAGAGGAACTTTTAATGTAATTGCTTTTGTTTTAATACATCTAAGTCTTTTCTCTTTGTTTGGCATGGTTCGAATTTATCTCTGTCTGCCTTCATAAGCAAATTTAGGGCTTCGAACTAACCAATCTCATCCTTCGAATTTGGATTCAATAAAACACTAAAAAACCAACATGAATTTTCCAATTTATGGAATACGGTTGACAACTTTTGCTGATTTCTGTTTAGGATCAGTGCTTCGAATTTTAACAACCACGTCCTTTAAAGCTTGTTTTAATCATGTCCAATATATGGTCATATGGTTAGCACGATCAATCAGTTTTAAATTGACCCTTTTTGCTTCGAACAACAGTTCATACTTTCAAAAATATGGAAACCCCTCCCTCGAAGGTTGCACTGCTTTAATCCAACAAGCAATCTTCAAACCAACTACTGGTTTTGATACTTCGAACAACAATTTTCATCCTTAAGGGATCTCAAGTCCTGCTTCGAAGGATTTATTCTACTAAAGAAACCTTAAAACAAGCTTTCAACCTTGTTGGGGCATACAAACACTTAAGCTTTCTTGCATCCTTAGGTGTGGGATGTGCTTCGAAACAGGCTTTCGACATTCGAAGCCGCTTGTCCTTTCATTTTGGCGCTAAAACTGGCTTTGAAGCCAAATATTTTATTTCGAAGCTGACATCAACCTCTGGAATGTGTTTTTCCCTCCAAAAGTATCAATATTGAAGGAAACTCTTTGTATCTGTACTTTTAGTACTTCTCTACGAATTACACGATATATTTTCCAGACACAAAGGTTTTTAGAACCCTTTTACTTCGTGTTCTGAAATCACTCGTTTGTTCAACACACAAACCCTTCCCCTCTATTAACCCTCTCTTCCTTGCTACTTGCCACCAATGGATTATTCTTCTCTGAAAGTACCAACTGGTGATCGTATAAGCCCAACAATGGCTTTGAAGAGATGTATTGAGGAAGAGATCGCCAAACTTACAGCTGATGGATCAAGCGCCATAGACGGATGCCTCTTTGTTCCTCGCCATAGCGATAAACAAGAATACGTCCTAGGTCCCATCTTTCGAGAAGCTCCCGCTCAACTTCCAGCTTTATATCCTTACTTGGAGGACCACTTTCTTCTCTATAAAAGGGGCTCGACTGGGGGAATTGGAGAATGACTCGTCCTCACCGTTGCTGGCCAACATTGAGAGCTGAGTGGGAAGAATGGTATGACAGAGTTGTGCCTGCAAGAGAAGATGACCTGCAAGAGCTCTGTATTCTCGACGCCCTTCGTCTTTCCAGGTTTATCATTCCTGAAGACCCTTTTTTGATTCCTGCTGCTCTTTGCTTTTGGAACATGGCTTTTAATTTTTTTCAGTTTCGGTGTGGCATGATGGCCCCCACCGTTCTTGATATCTGCCATCTCCTAGGGCTTTCACCCCTTGGTACTCCTTTTACACCCAGCTACCCGGACCTTTCTGTTAAGTTTTCCCTTCCACCCTTAAATTCCTCCTATAGTGACTTTGTAAAGGCTGAAAACAAAAGGGTAGGCCCCGTGAGAGATAGAGAACTTTTTTCCTTTATTTTATACTGGTTGTGTAAATTTCTCTTTTGTACATCATCTCAACGGATTATGCCTGAATTCGCCCCACTTGCGAAGGCCCTTGTTTTGAAGAAACGCATAGCCTTGGCCCCATATCTCTTAGGCCATATTTATAGAGCTTGCTCCCAATTTTGTGAGAAACCTCTTGACGTCAACCAAGGAGGTCCCCTTTGGGTGCTCCAACTCTGGCTCTTTGCTTACTTCACTGATTTGCATCCCAAATCCTTAAAATTCCTTGTTCAGGATCCTAGCACTTATGGGGAGAAATATGCTAGAATTGCTCTTTATCCTGCCTCCTTCGCCTATTACCTCACCTTTTTTCATCAACTTCTTATTTCTCCATCTGCCTCCTTCTTCTGCCCCTTTGATGCCAACAAAGGACCTACTTGGCTGCAGACATTCTTGGCTGATAAAGAGTGCTCCACCCCACCACACAAAGATATGTGGGCTTCTATTTTGTTACCGAGGGAGCTGTTCATTGGTACTTTAAACCCTCGAGCTTATAAGTGTATATCTGAGGTATACTGCCCTTCTCAGTTTGCCAGACAATTTGGGTTTACTCAGGGGATTCCCGTTCCACTTTGCAGCCTCTCGAATGCCCATCTTACGGCCAGAGACCTGAGAATACCCAAATCAAAACTAGAGGCGGCAACATTTAAACTGTTGAAAGAATTGAGTGAGTTCACATTTGTCCCCTTTCTTCCCTCTGGCTTGGCTTTGAAAAGATTTCAAAACTGGTGGACAGCCAACATGGAAGTGCACCTATCAGTACACCCTCATGATTTGCTGATAGGGCTAGGAGTGCCTTCTAAGGCTAAACCAACAACAGTTGAAAACATACCCTCTCTTCCCACAGCTGCCCAAACTGTTCCTGTAGCCTCACCCCCTCCAGCTAGAGTTACCAGAGCTGCTTCGAAAAAGGGTAAGTATTTTCAGGTTCCTTTTCTTTTAGACTCTTTTGTTTATTTCCTTTACACTCATACCTCTTGGTGCAGGGTCTCCACAAGAAGAATCTCCTAAAAAAGCTGAAACTCTAGCTGCTCTCAAAGACAAACAATAGCAGAAAAAGAAAAGGAAGCTAATACTCACTCCTGAAGAATCTGAATCTCAGACTGAAGAGAGAGAGATTGAGAAAGAGCAAGAAATACCATTACAGAGAACAAAGAGAAAAAAGGTAGCTGTCTCTCCATCTGATTTAGTCGAAGACCCTACTCATGAGACAACTGCCAAAGTAGTGGAAAAGGAACTTACTCCTGAAGAGCCTGAACCCCAGATTAAAGAGAGAGAGATTGAGAAAGAGCAAGAAATACCATTACCGAGAAGAAAAAGAAAGAAGATGACTGTCTCCCTTTCTGATTTGGTCGAAGACCCCACTCATGAAGCGGCTACCAAAGTAGTAGAGGAGGAACATTCCAGAGAAATAATTGTTTTTCAAAGAGCTGAGAAGAGGCGGCATCAGCAACTATTAAGAGATGAAGCTGCTGCTGCTGATGCAATCTAAAGGGAAGCTTCGAGAAGGCAACACATTGCTGAGCACTATTCCCTTTCGTAGCTCTCCCATCATTGCTATCACTTCTGAAACAAGTAATTTCTTTCATGCCTCTATTATTTTCTTGTCAAATTCTTGGTATTGAGACTTGACATTACTTTGTATTTCTTCTTTTGCAGCAACAACTACTGAGCCTATTCTTCCAATAAGGACTCCCTCAATTTCGGTTGAAGTTGATCAATTGCAGAATGTGAGGTCTATTCAGATAATACTTCTACTTCCTAGGCTTACATTCTCTGTACCCTCCTTGAGACCAAGTATTCCTGCTCCTTTCCCTTCTGGCTTAATTTCATATCTCCTTTATTTGACTTTTGATTTATCTCAATTTAATTCTCTTTCGAGCCTTGCTTCTCCTCCTCCTCCTAAGGGAATTCCAACTGCTACTCCATCTCTGATGGTAGCTGATTCCCCTATAGAGGGTGCTGGCAGCTCTCCAACTCATAGTCTATTATCTCTGCCTAGTTCCAGCCCCTCTTCCCTTGACCTACTGGTGGCTAGAACTATAGAAACTTGCTGAAGATGCTCCACCATTTCTCCTATCCCTATGCAGTCCTTTGTGCCTTCCACCAAAGCTCTTTCTGTACCTTCATGTCCACGGATGAGGTAGACATCTTCGAAGCTAGACTAGCTAGTCTCTTCGACATACCTTCCACCTCTCCAATAGCTAGTGATGAGACTGAGCCATTAGTTCTGGCTGATTCCTTGCTAGAAATTTTTTAGAGCTCTTCCACCAGTAGTAAGACTTATTCGCCTCTGATAGCCTTGGACAGCTGTCTGGAGCTGTTGACATCCTTTTCGAGGATCCCTTTTGAGGCCTTACAGAGGCCTATAATAAGAAATGGCTTCCTTCAGTGCTGCAAAATCATTGAGCAATCCGGCATGACTGTCTCAAGTCATTTATCTCAGGCAGCAGCCACTATTGACTTTTACATCAACATTTGCCATGCTGCCAAGGCTGCAGAGGAGAAATTGGTTAGAGACCAGAGCTTTGTTTCCAAAGTACATACTGAAATATCAGAGCTAAAGGAACAACATTCCTCTGTCTCCCACTTTCGAACTCAACTACTGGAGAAGAAAGCTCAACTTGAGGAGGAGCTATCCGCAGTTAACCAGGCCTTAATCCGAACTGACACCAAGTTGCAGATTACCAATAAAGAACTGGCCGACCGAAAGCAGGAAATGACCACAGCCATCCAGTTGTTTTCATCATTTAAGAATAGAACATCCATTGTAAAAGAACAACTGAGGCATTGTACTGACTTTTGGGCCAATTTATGGCAAAATGTATTCAACTCTTTATGAAAAACAAATTCTTATTTATCATTTGAGTATTCTTATGTTCTTGTACTTATTATTTATTTTATTCCTTGTGTTTCCCATATGGTTGGAAAATAAGGCTTCAAATATCTGCCATTAATCTTTTTGGGATGTATGTATCCATTCAGATTTCTCAAATGGTATGCTCCAAAAGGCAGGACTCTATGAACTTGATATGGTCCTTCCCAATTAGGTGACCATTTACCAAACTTATGGCTCTTAATCCCTACCAAATCACCTTCATCAAAGCCAATGTGTTTGACTTTCTTATTATAGTTTTTGGCTGCTTTCTTCTTTTGGAAAAGAATGCTATTTAATGCCAGAATTCTAGCTTCATCTATACTTTCTAACTCCAAGCACATACTCTGATGGTATTGCTCAAGATCTAACTGGTCTTGGCATCTCACCCTCAAGGACTTAACATTAATTTCCACAGGTAGCACTGCATCATGCCCATATACTAAGGCATAAGGAGTGATTCCTGTACTTGACCTTGGAGAAGTTCTATAAGCCCACAATACATCCAACTAAGTTATGCCAATCCCTAGGATTGTCTTCCACAACCTTTTGTATTCCTTTTTTCAAAGACTTATTGGATGATTCAGCTTGACCATTGGCTTGTGCATAATAGGGGGTGGAATTAACAAGGCTAATTCCAAACTCTGCCACAAAGGACTTTACCATTTTCCCATCAAATACAGTCCCATTATCAACAGTTATAGTCTGTGGGATACCAAATCTATGGATTAAATCCTTAATGAATCCAATGACCTCAGTCTGGTCTACAGCCTTGTATGGCTTAGCTTCGACCCACTTAGTGAAGTAATCAGTGGCCACTAAAATGAAACAATGATGCTTCGAAGAGGGTGGGTGTATTTTCCCCATCATATCCATGGCCCATCCTCTAAATGGCCAAGGCTTCACAACTACATGCAGGTCAGTTGTGGGCACATGCCTTATTGTGCCATGCTTTTGGCATGCCTGGCAACCTCTTGCATATTCTATGCAGTCTTTAAGGATAGTTGGCCTATAGTAGGAATGCCTTCGAAGCAACCATCTCATCTTCACACCAGGCTGATGAGCACCACAGATGCCTTCATGAACCTCAGCCATAGCTGTCAATGCTTCTTTTGAGCCTAAACATTCCAACAATAAACCATCTCTCCCTATTTTGTAGAGAGCATTACCATACATCATGTATTGCATAAACTGCAATTTAATTTTTCTGCTGGCTTTCGAAGATGGGCTAGCCAGATACTGCATTATTGGATGACTCCAATCTTGCTTTTGTAAGTCATTATGATTGACTTCCAGGACCACATTCCTTTTATTCAAGGGTAGTATTACTTTCTGATATGTTGTCTGACTTATATTTCTTCCAGTATTATCCCTTATCTTGAAATTCGAAGCTTTCTGAGCTACATCATTAGCTTTATTATTCAAGAATCTTGGGACATGAGTTACATTTGCTATCTGAAATTGAGAAAGCAGATGTAATGCAACAACATAGTATGGCAACATGCTTATACTTTGACATTTGAAAATCCCTTTCACCTGGTTAACTACCAATTGAGAATCTCCAAATATGTCAACTGCATGAGCTTGTAATCCAATAAGTATTTCCAGTCCCATTATTAAGGCTTCATATTCAGCTTGATTATTGGAACAAGTAATTTCATCCACTCTGAAACCATGCGTGGTTTCTACTCCTTGTGGTGACTTAATTACTATACCAATCCCAGTTAAACCATTGGCTTTTGATCCATCGAACCACATTTGCCATGGTTCAACACTAGCCATACCAAGTTCCATTATCTCCTGGATGGATGGTCTGCCAAAAAATTAGCTAAAACTTGTCCTTTTATTGCCTTTTGGGGAACATATTCTAAATGAAATTCTGATAAGGCTAGTATCCATTTGCCAATTCTTCCCCTCAACATAGGTCTAGATAACATATACTTAACCAAATCTGTGGTTGCAATTACCAAGACAGTTGTAGGCAAAAGATAGTATTTTAATTTCATTACAACAAAATACAATGCAAGGCACAGCTTTTCTACAGCTGAGTATTTACATTCACAAGAATTTAGAAACCTACTAAGGTAATAAACAACTTGCTCCTTGCCTTCTTCATTGTCTTGGGCTAAGAAAACTCCCAATGAATCTTCTACTGCAGCTATGTACAACTTCAAGGGCTTATCACCCTTTGGTGGCATCAGCACTGGAGGGTTGGCCAAGTAGGCTTTGATTCCTTCGAAAGTAGTTTGATGCTCTGCTGCCCACACAAATTCCTCTCCCACACAAATTCCTCTTCATCTTTTAGCCTTAACAAGGAAGAAAATACTTTAGTTTTCCCTGCAGTATTAGAAATGAATCTTCGAAGAAAATTAACCTGTCCAAGGAACCTTTGTAATTCTTTCATACTTGATGGAGATCTGGCTTCAATGATGGCTTTGGCTTTATTCTGGTCAATCTGTATTCCTTTCTTGTGTACTACGTAGCCCAAGAAGTTTCCAAATGATACGCCAAAAGCACACTTAAGAGGATTGAATTTCAACTTAAACTTCCTCATTCTTTCAAAAGCTACTTCTAAGTGAAACAAATGCTCCTCCATGGATTGGGATTTCACTACAATGTCATTGATATAACACTCTAAATACCCTCCAATGAGGTCATGAAAGATAGTGTTCATAGCCCTCTGATATGTAGCCCCAGCATTCTTCAGGCCAAATGGCATTTTAACCCATTCGAAGGTGCCAATATTCCCAGGACATCTGAATGCTGTCTTGTGGACATCCTCCTCTGCAATGCAGATTTGGTTATAACCAGAGTGCCCATCCATCATTGATAAAATTTGATGCCCTGCTGAACTGTCTACCAACAAATCTACTATAGGCATAGGATACTCATCTTTTGGAGTTGCTAGATTTAAGTTTCTGAAATCAATGCATACCCTCATTTTACCATTCTTCTTAACTACAGGCACAATATTGGATAGCCATTCAACATACCTGGCCGTCCTAATAAAGCCTGCCTTGAGTAGTCTAAGAATTTCCTCCTTAACTTTCTGAATCACTTCTGGATTCATTCTTCTTGGTTTTTGCTTGTATGGCTTGAAATTAGGCCTCATAGGGAGCCTATGTTCTACTAATGACCTATCCAATCCTGGTAGTTCATTATAAGACCATGCAAAACAATCTTTATATTTCTTCAGAACAACCAACAACTGGTCCCTGTCAAGAGCATTCAACCAAGCACTTATATAGGTGGGCTGTTGTATAGAACCTTCCCCTAAATTTACTTCTTCTAAGGGGTCTTGTATCTGAGAACTTACTGAAGCTCCTTCTTTGATTCCTTCTGCCTTCGAAGCAATCTTCTTGCTTTGTTCTGCTCCCAGGTTCTTTGATTCAACATCTTTACCCTCCTCCTCATAGACAAAGTCTGTCCATAAGGCTTCTTCTTCCTGTATCTCCTGGACTTTTGTTTCAATGTCCAATGCACAGTATTTATCAAGGGCCAAAACTCTGGCCTGTTGCTGCTCCTGCTTGTAGCCAATTATCATGGCTTCTTTCTCTTGCTCTTGCACTTTCTGGACTATTGACTTTACATCCAATATTGAGAACTTAATTAGAGCCAAAGACTTGGCTTCTTGGGTTTCATCTCTTTGCCTACAACCAAGCGTCATTGTCATCCTTAACGACAAACTCTTCATCAGCACTCTCCTGGACTAAGTGCTTCAGGTGTGCCAATTCCTCATCAGCCGTCACTTCGGCTGAGCCATCAGGTTTTCTCAGTATACTGAGTGGTGTCACTCCCTCAATATACAATTTGGCCTCTGCGAAGTCTGCACAGGCTATGAAGGGTTGAGGATCTACATCAATTTCCTCTATCTCTCCATTGCCCAAGGCCATCATTATCTTCTCTGTCTCTCCATTGCCCAAGGCCATCATTATCTTCTACTGCAGAGAGGAAGGCACACACTTGTTAGTGTGAATCCAATCTCTACCAAGTAAAGCATTGTACTTAGCATTGCTGTCGATAACAAAGAATGCCGTTATGCAGTCCCTAGTTCCCACACTCAGGTTGATGGGCAAAATTCCCTAAGCCATCTGTTTGTCTCCAGGGAAGCTAGCAATGGTTGTGCTGGTTGGGATTAACCTGGGGTTCCTTTTCCCTAATTTCTTCAAGGAAGATTTCGGAAGCAGGTTCACTGCTGCCCCATTATCCACTAAGACTCGGTTTAATTGTATCCCATCAAAAAAGGCCTTGATATACAAAGGCTTGACATGCTGTGTCATAGATGTCGAGGGATACTCAAAAGGATATGAGAGGTTTATACTTACCTCTTCTTCACTCTTGTATTCAATTTCCATTGGGGTAGCCATTTCGGATTCATCTTGCACCATACTCACTTGTGAGTCTTCACTGGAGACTGGAATTGGATGAATTTCTTGACCCTCTTGGTTCTCGTCTCCAGCTTGGAATTCATGTGGCAGTATATGTACCATATTCACTGATACTGGAGGAAATGAGCCAAATTAGATGGCTGTTTGTACCTGTTTCTCCTCCTGGCCACTTTGTTCAACTACCTCAGAAGCATCTTCCATGTTGCATTCTGGCACCTCATTACTAATAAACTCCTTCGAATGGTCTACTTCTGATGACTTTTCAACCAGAACATTTCTTCCTCAACCATTTTTTTATTTTGGCCTAGGCTAATTTCTTCCTCTATCTCGCTATCACTCTCCATCAAGGCCTTCTCAATCCTGCTAAACTGGACCTCTCTTTGGCTTTTAGTTCAGAGTGAACCTTGGCCAACTGTTCTCTGCTGCAACCCATTTTGCCTTGTAGAGTTGATTTTGGACTATGATTTGACTTTGGATTTTTCCTTCCTTCTATCTGCCCTTTTGCCTGGATCAATGAAGAGCTTTCTCCACTTTCTTTCAAGTCTTTCTGGTACTGAGTGTACCTACGCTGGATCTTCCTCCTTTGTGATCTAGAAATTACTAAGACCATGTTTGGTTCCTTTGTTTTTGGATGCTTTAGTAACATCCAATTATTTGGGGCCACCAGTGGAGGTTTAACCAGCCTACCCTGATCTCCAACAGCATTTCTTTGGGTAGGTATCTCCCTAGGTTTGTTCTGCATGACAAACCAATCTGGGACTTCAGGTACCCATGAACCCACCAACTCAATCATTGAGCTGTCTCTTTCTTCCTTCGAAGCCAGTTTCAAAGCTGTCTGGGAATGCCATTGCTTAGCCCTGACTGCTTGTTTAGGGCCTAATTCAGGCCTTCCTTGTTTTGGACCTAATTCAGGCCTTCCATGAAGGTGGCCACTTTCCATCTTGTGTGAGGCTGGTCTAGGGGACCAATTTCTGGCTTTGCTCCCATAACTTGAACCTATTTCAGTCCTTCTTTCAGGACGACTGCCTTCCATTCTGTAATAGTTGGGAGGTCTGGACTCATGTAAAGGCCTCTTACCCTTGGATTGCATTCTAGTAACTGCTGATTCAGCCATGAGTGGCTGCTGCCTAGGGCCAGTTGGATATGGCCTTTTGTATGAGCACTGGTTGGCTTAAGACGTCTTTGCACATCCCTGTAGTATTGTTTCCCATCAATTGGAAGCCCTTTCAGCCACTTATAGCTCAAACTACACTTGGGATACATTCTTTGGATAACTATTGCCTCTAAAGAATCATCGTCTAGTGCTTCCTCACCAGAGTCATTTTCCTAACCTGTAGAGCCTTGTCCAACAACTGGTGAACTTCTAATGTCTTTCTTGACAGTAGTCTGGCTGGCGACATGCATCTGCACATTGACCTCTTCCAATTCCTTCAAAGATAAGTTCTGGAAATCTGGTACAACAACATTAGCTGCACTTTCTCCAACTTCTGGGAATGGATTACTGTCGATTCCCATGGCCTTCTCTGCTTTAGCTGGGAATTTCAAACTTCCTTTCCGAATTTGTTCTTAGATCCTGTCTCGAAAAACAATACAGTTTTTAGTCGAGTGAGACCAAGAATTATGCTATTTACAATATACTTTTCCTTTAAGTTCATTTGGAGATGGAATTTTGACTCCTTTTAGTAACTTAAGGAAATTGGCCGCA
>JAPPVO010000024.1:73475513-73543938 GCA_030407325.1 Camellia japonica
GCTCCAGACAGCTGTCCAAGGCTATCAGAGGCGAAGAAGTCTTACTACTGGTGGAAGAGCTCTAAAAAATTTCTAGCAAGGAATCAGCCAGAACTAATGGCTCAGTCTCATCACTAGCTATTGGAGAGGTGGAAGGTATGTCGAAGAGACTAGCTAGTCTAGCTTCGAAGATGTCTACCTCATCCGTGGACATGAAGGGTACAGAAAGAGCTTTGGTGGAAGGCACAAAGGACTGCATAGGGATAGGAGAAATGGGTGGAGCATCTTCAGCAGTTCTATAGTTCTAGCCACCAGTAGTCGAGGGAAGAGGGGCTGGAACTAGGCAGAGATAATAGACTATGAGTTGGAGAGCTGCCAGAACCCTCTATAGGGGAATCAGCTACCATCAGAGATGGAGCAGCAGTTGGAATTCCCTTAGGAGGAGGAGGAGAAGCAAGGCTCGAAAGAGAATTAAATTGAGATAAATCAAAAGTCAAATGAAGGAGATATGGAATTAAGCCAGAAGGGAAAGGAGCAGGAATACTTGGCCTCAAGGAGGGTACAGAGAATGTAGGCCTAGGAAGTGGGAGTATTATCTGAATAGACTTCACATTTTGCAATTGATCAACTTCAACCGAAACTGAGGGAGTCCTTTATTGAAGAATAGGCTCAGTAGTTGTTGCTGCAAAAGAAAAAGTACAAAGTAATGTCAAGTCTCAATAAAGAATTTGACAAGAAAAGAATAGAGGCATGAAAGAAATTACTTGTTTCAGAAGTGATAGCAATGATGGGAGAGCTACGAAGGGAATAGTGCTCAGCAATGTGTTGCCTTCTCGCAGTTTTCCTTTGGATTGCATCAGCAGCAGCAGCTTCATCTCTTAATAGTTGCTGCTGCCGCCTCTTCTCAGCTCTTTGAAAAACAATATATCTTCTGGAATGTTCCTCCTCTACTACTTTGGCAGCCGCCTCATGAGTGGGGTCTTCGACCAAATCAGAAGGGGAGACAGTCATCTTCTTTCTCTTTCTTCTCGGTAATGGTATTTCCTGCTCTTTCTCAATCTCTCTCTCTTCAATCTGGGGTTCAGGCTCTTCAGGAGTAAGTTCCTTTTCCACTGCTTTGGCAGCTGTCTCATGAGTAGGGTCTTCGACCGAATCAAATGGAGAGACAGCTACCTTTTTTCTCTTTGTTCTCTGTAATGGTATTTCTTGCTCTTTCTCAATCTCTCTCTCTCTTCAGTCTGAGATTCAGATTCTTCAGGAGTGAGTATTAGCTTCCTTTTCTTTTTCTGCTGTTGTTTGTCTTTGAGAGCAGCTAGAGTTTCAGCTCTTTTAGGAGATTCTTCTTGTGGAGACCCTGCACCAAGAGGTATGAGTGTAAAGGAAATAAACAAAAGAGTCTAAAAGAAAAGGAACCTGAAAATACTTACCCTTTTTCGAAGCAGCTCTGGTAACTCTAGCTGGAGGGGGTGAGGCTACAGGAACAGTTTGGGCAACTGTGGGAAGAGAGGGTATGTTTTCAACTGTTGTTGGTTTAGCCTTAGAAGGCACTCCTAGCCCTATCAGCAAATCATGAGGGTGTACTGATAGACGCGCTTCCATGTTGGCTGTCCACCAGTTTTGAAATCTTTTCAAAGCCAAACCAGAGGGAAGAAAGGGGACAAATGTGAACTCACTCAATTCTTTCAACAGTTTAAATGTTGCCGCCTCTAGTTTTGATTTGGGTATTCTCAGGTCTCTAGCCGTAAGATGGGCATTCGAGAGGCTACAAAGTGGAACGGGAATCCCCTGAGTAAACCCAAATTGTCTGGCAAACTGAGAAGGGCAGTATACCTCAGATATACACTTATAAGCTCGAGGGTTTAAAGTACCAATGAACAGCTCCCTCGGTAACAAAATAGAAGCCCACATATCTTTGTGTGGTGGGGTGGAGCACTCTTTATCAGCCAAGAATGTCTGCAGCCAAGTAGGTCCTTTGTTGGCATCAAAGGGGCAGAAGAAGGAGGCAGATGGAGAAATAGGAAGTTGATGAAAAAAGGTGAGGTAATAGGCGAAGGAGGCAGGATAAAGAGCAATTCTAGCATATTTCTCCCCATAAGTGCTAGGATCCTGAACAAGGAATTTTAAGCATTTGAGATGCAAATCAGTGAAGTAAGCAAAGAGCCAGAGTTGGAGCACCCAAAGGGGACCTCCTTGGTTGTCGTCAAGAGGTTTCTCACAAAATTGGGAGCAAGCTCTATAAATATGGCCTAAGAGATATGGGGCCAAGGCTATGCGTTTCTTCAAAACAAGGGCCTTCGCAAGTGGGGCGAATTCAGGCATAATCCGTTGAGATGATGTACAAAAGAGAAATTTACACAACCAGTATAAAATAAAGGAAAAAGTTCTCTATCTCTCACGGGGCCTACCCTTTTGTTTTCAGCCTTTACAAAGTCACTATAGGAGGAATTTAAGGGTGGAAGGGAAAACTTAACAGAAAGGTCCGGGTAGCTGGGTGTAAAAGAGTACCAAGGGTGAAAGCCCTAGGAGATGACAGATATCAAGAACGGTGGGGCCATCATGCCACACCGAAACTAAAAAAAATTAAAAGCCATGTTCCAAAAGCAAAGAGCAGCAGGAATCAAAAAAGGGTCTTCAGGAATGATAAACCTGGAAAGACGAAGGGCGTCGAGAATACAGAGTTCTTGTAGGTCATCTTCTCTTGTAGGCACAACTCTGTCATACCATTCCTCCCACTCAGCTCTCAATGTTGGCTAGCAACGGTGAGGACGGGTCATTCTCCAATTCCCCCAGTCGAGCCCCTTTCATAGAGAAGAAAGTGGTCCTCCAAGTAAGGATATAAAGCTGGAAGTTGAGCGGTAGCTTCTCGAAAGATGGGACCTAGGACGTATTCTTGTTTATCGCTATGGCGAGGAACAAAGAGGCATCCGTCTATGGCGCTTGACCCATCAGCTATAAGTTTGGCAATCTCTTCCTCAATACATCTCTTCAAAGCCATTGTTGGGCTTATACGATCACCAGTTGGTACTTTCAGAGAAGAATAATCCATTGGTGGCAAGTAGCAAGGAAGAGAGGGTTAATAGAGGGAAGGTTTGTGTGTTGAACAAACGAGTGATTTCAGAACACGAAGTAAAAGGGTTCTAAAAACCTTTGTGTCTGGAAAATATATCGTGTAATTCGTAGAGAAGTACTAAAAGTACAGATACGAAGAGTTTCCTTCAATATTGATACTTTTGGAGGAAAAACACATCCCAGAGTTGATGTCAGCTTCGAAATAAAATATTTGGCTTCAAAGCCAGTTTTAGCGCCAAAATGAAAGGACAAGCGGCTTCGAATGTCGAAAGCCTGCTTCGAAGCACATCCCACACCTAAGGATGCAAGAAAGCTTAAGTGTTTGTATGCCCAACAAGGTTGAAAGCCTGTTTTAAGGTTTCTTTAGTAGAATAAATCCTTCGAAGCAGGACTTGAGATCCCTTAAGGATGAAAATTGTTGTTCGAAGTATCAAAACCAGTAGTTGGTTTGAAGATTGCTTGTTGGATTAAAGCAGTGCAACCTTCGAAGGAGGGGTTTCTATATTTTTGAAAGTATGAACTGTTGTTTGAAGCAAAAATGTTCAATTTAAAACTGATTGATCGTGCTAACCATATGACCATATATTGGACATGATTAAAACAAGCTTTAAAGGACGTGGTTGTTAAAATTCGAAGCACTGATCCTAAACAGAAATCAGCAAAAGTTGTCAACCGTATTCCATAAATTGGAAAATTCATGTTGGTTTTTTAGTTTTTATTGAATCCAAATTCGAAGAAGATGAGATTGGTTAGTTCGAAGCCCTAAATTTGCTTATGAAGGCAGACAGAGAGATAAATTCGAACCATGCCAAACAAAGAGAAAAGACTTAGATGTATTAAAACAAAAGCAATTACATTAAAAGTTCCTCTTTGGGTACAAATTCCAGTTCATAAAAGTAAGGAATAGAATAAATAACGAGATCATGGAATTTAGTCCAGCTATGGTCAATAAATTTTTGTTCTTTTTTTATTCTATTCTCTATTTGTTCCAAGCTTGGTTGCTGAAGTTGATGCGCTCTCATTTGATAAAAGAGCTCTTCAGCTTTTATTTCGAACGCTGTCTCTTTTAGCCCTTGTTCCAGCTCGTCCATATCCAAGTCATCTCAGTACGCAGAGTCTTTATTCTTGAAATCATTGTATTCCTCGACAAGTTTCTCTGCTTCGTACTGGGTATGAACTCGGAGGGATGAAAGTTGGTCCAAAGATTGGGTGGTGGCCAAAGAAGTCCGGTGCCAATGAAGAAGCAATGGGAGTTGATCCAAAAACATATGGAGTTCCGCTTGAGCGATGGGGTTGAGGACCTGACCCCGAGTCAGAATATCACAAGCCCATCGAAGGTTCTTGAGAGGAACATCGTCCTCAAGAACATTGAAAGGCAAGTGAGAAAAGGCCGCAAGTAGAAGTTGGGCTTGCTTTTGTTGAGCTGGAGTAGGAGGAGGTGGAGGCTTGTAAGGGGAAAAAACCTTATCCGCAAAGAGGGTAAGCTTCGATCTCTCTATCCAGGAAGGTTTTGGCGGAGGAGGAGGTATAGAGGCTTCCATTTCGAAGGAAGGAGGGAACCGAGGGACATTAACACAATCAAGCCAGTCAGAAGGATGAAGCTTCGCTTTCTTGGCTAAAAATGATGGGTTATACCCCTGTGCCTCTTCTGGGCGAAGGGTAGCTCGTACTATCTTTGTAGGCATGGATGATGTGTACCATGCTACAAGTAGATTGTCCTCTAAACTACGTCGGCGATCGATGGGCACGTAAGGATAGACCACCGAGCTTCGCGCATAGGAAGGGAACTCTAAAGGATCAGTGAACTCGACAAAGTGATGATTAACTCGCTCCCTCAATTCACATGCCTCAGGTTCCGACCAGCTTCTCCAACCAGAAGCCCCAGAAGAAGAAGAAGCCACGGCCTCATCCCATGCAGAAGATTGTGAATTAGAAGAAGAGCTTCCCATGTCTATATTTGCAAACTTCTGAATCAAGGGATTGTGGACAGTATGTTCGTAATCCAACAGGTTGATAATTTGCGAAAGCTTCCATGACTTGAATATAGGAAGGTGGGTAAAATGTGGCTAATCAATGCATGGAGATTCTTTCGAGGACGAACGGTTTTTATCAAACAACTCTTCATATGCTTGATTGAGATAAGAAAGGTCTGTTTCTCCATTGAATTGGACTTTTCGAATACTGAGATAGTGGGCATGTTTAAGGGATCAAGAAGAGTTAATGCAAATGATCATCAATGAATGACGGTTGTGTTTCTAAAAATATAAAGCCCATGCACGTTCTAAAACGTGGATAAAAGACCTTGATCTACTAATATCACTACGTATTGGGTATATTAGTGCGGGGGGTAATGTTGGCTACATATTTTGTATAAGCCAATTACAATTTAACACGTGGCAGAATAAGAGCAATACGGGAAGACCATTCAAGTCTTCGATCGTGATCGTACACGTGGCAGTTAGTATTGGTTCTTATAAGATCTACGTAGCAATGGATCAGCAAAGAGATGCAAAGTGATGTGGCTCTAACGGTTACTCACATTCAAATTCAAAATTAGGAGGGAAGCCTAACTGCAAGTAATGGCATAGTGGAGCTAACTATAAGGCAACATGATCAGCGATCATAGAGGAGCTATTTGACGGTTAGAAGTGCAGTTCGATGGTCATCCTTAAGAAGTATAAATAGCAGAGAAGGCTCCAGAAAAAACCCCCAGACTCAGATCCAAAAAATCAGTTTTATTCCACTTTATTTTCTTTTCAGTTTTTACATTTCCTGTTCTTTACATTTCTGTATTTTAATTCCTACACTGCACTTCGTTCATAGGAGTAGTTTCAAGTAGATTGCTGCTGTAAACCTCTACGAGGCTGAATTGGATCATTGTAAGTTTTTCATTTTAATGAAATGCTTCAATTGCTCTTCATTTAATTGTCATTTGCTTAAATTCTCCTAAATCAAACCATCAGTAAAATCCTTTTCATTGAGGCTGCAAGAACTAAAACACAATCGTCTGATAATTGGTTGGCAGTTAATTTTCTATAAGGATTGATTGATCCTTGCTGCACGCTCATAATTACAATAATAACCTTTCGAAGTTAAAAAAGCCAACAAGATTATAAATTATAGATTATAAAATTCATTACTTTTATAACAGTATTTTATTTTTATTTTTAATTTTTTTTAATAAAAATAAAATATTAGTGAAATTTGTTGGGCCTATGAAAAGCAGACCATATTTGACAGCAAGGCCCATTTAAAGAGTTTGTAGAACCCAACATTTAAAACCCATCTTTATACACATTTTATCCTTTCTTTTCTCAAACCTCGGATTTCCGATAGCACTATCGTTCGAATCATCTCCACAGCCTTATCCATTGACACTCCACCCCACTTCATAAATTTTTTTTCTCTACCCAGAAAGAAAAGCTTTTCTCTCCATCCAAACATGTAGCAACCACCTCCCCCCCAATATGCAAGACACCCTCCATCTCTCTCCCAACACCACCACCAATGCTCTACCCCCCAAACTCAACTTTCCTACCAAACCCCCCAACTTTCCCTCACTTTCTCGCCCAAGAAACCTCCACTTTCCCACCCTTTCCTCCACCAAAACCACCATCTCCCTCCCTCCAAAACCCCCCAAAACCTCAGAAACCCCCCCAAACCCCCACTCCGAATTCCAAGAAAAAATGCTCTACCTCGATTCAATCGGGATCGACCTCTTCTCCCTCCTCTCCACCCACCCTCCCATCGTCTCCGCCGCCGCCGCCGACATCAAATCCGTCGTCGACTTCCTCCGCTCCGCCGCCGGCCTCACCTCCTCCGACCTCCGCCGCATCGTCGCCATGTGCCCCGAAATCCTCACCTCCAAAATCTCCACCCTCGTCCCCATCTTCACCTTCCTCCTCCGCGAAGCCGCCGTGGAGGGCTCCGACCTCCGCCGCGTCATCCACCGCCGCCCCCGCCTCCTCCTCTGCTCCGTCGAGTCCCGCCTCCGCCCCACCCTATACTTCCTCCAGAGCATCGGCATAGCCGAAATCAACAAACACACCTCCCTCCTCTCCGCCTCCGTCGAACAAAAATTCATACCCCGAATTGATTACTTTCAAAAAATCGGATTCAATTACCGAGACACAATCTCCATGTTCCGTAGATTTCCATCTCTGTTTTGTTACAGCATCGAACACAATTTCGAGCCCAAATTCGATTACTTTATGGTGGAAATGGGGAGGGAATTGAAAGAACTGAAGGAATTTCCACACTACTTTTCGTTTAGCTTGGAAAATAGGATTAAGCCTAGGCACCGGCGTTGCATCGAGAAGGGCGTATTTTTATCGCTCCCGGCCATGCTAAAGACTGGAGAGGAGAGGTTTCAGGGTAGATTGGAAGTGTGTTGTAATTCATCAATACCGGTGAGAACTTCTCCTTTGTGGTGTACAAATTATGATGATGACAATGCCTTATAGAAAAATTCAATTGTTTATATATGATATTGTTATTAGTTTGTTTTGATGTTAATGTAGTTGTCTGTTTTGTTTTTGATTTTATTTGATATTATTTTTTTCCAATTTGATGAATAAATGGGTTAAAGTGTATGCTGAAAATAAATATTGATGCATTGTGGTTTAAAATGGTGGCTTTGTGATGAACTTGTAAAATTAATGTTGTGATCAATTTTTTTTTTCTTTTTTTCTTGTGGGTTTTGTTCCAAAAAGAGTACTTTATCTGGGATTTATACACAAGATGTGATTTTTGCCCCATTCTGGTCCTACTAAATCTGTGTTCTATATTTTGCTCCGAAAAAGTTAGAACTTGTTTAGGAGTACTATCAAACAATTAAACAAAATGTATAACTTGTTTGGGACTTGAATTTTATTTATACTAGTTTTTTTTTTATTATTTATACTAGTTTTTTTTTTATTTTTTATTTTTTAGGGGGGGGGGGGGGGGGGGAAGCGGGTCAGTACGTTAGGGGTGGGGAAGCGGGTCAGTACGTTAGGTCTGCACAACGTTAGGTCTGCACAACTGGGTGTTCGATGCTTCTCCATAAACTTGAACTCAGAACTCCCTCTAGAAACCTATTTTATTTTTACTAGGTTAAAGGGACGGAATTTTGTACGCTTTTTTCAAATATGTTTTTTTCCATGGTAACAATTTGCCCAGCTTGGAAAGATTTTGCATTCAACCAGCTTCTATTCACCAAATTCTCGACCATATTATGTGCAAGGTTTTAAAAAGCGGCCGCAACCGTTACGTAACGCCGTTAAGTAACGGTTTTGGTGGTTACCGCCACCCGTTACGGCCGTTTTTTCAGTGTGATTGAGATTCACAGGTGTGTCGGCCGTAACGGTCGTAACGGTGCCGTAACGGCTTACGCACGGTTACATAACGGTTTTAAACTGTTTCTTTTGAAAAAACACACCAAAAAAAGTTAAAAATGGGGAAAGAGGGATAGAGAGAAGAGGGAAGATAAATAGAGAAAATTGAGGAGCAAGAGATAGAGAGAGAGAAGAGGGAAGATGAAGAACATGTTATTGATTTGTTAAAATTGTAAGACCTATGCTATTTTATTCAGCTGCTATCACTAAACCATTTTGTTTGTGTGTGTTTACCTATATATTGTTTGAAAATAATAATAATAATAAGTGTGGTCATTATCTATTTGGCTTGGTTAAAATATGTATATATATATATTTAGGCTCTTATTTATTCTCTTACTTTTGTCATTGTTTATCTTATATATAATAGTTAGTGATTGATTTTTTGTATAATATAAAGTCATTAATTATTAAAATAAAATGTAAAAAACTCAGTTTGTAGTGATTTAAAAATATGAAATATATTGGATCATACTTAAAAATTTACAAAAATTGATCAATATTTATTTTTAACCTAATAAATATGATCATGGAAAAAAAATATGAGTATTGGTAAATTTTTTTCAAATTGTGCGAAAAATTAAAAAATTCACAGTTTCGGTTACCGCAACCGTTACACTATGGCCTTTACACTCTGCAACCGCAACCACGTCACCGCCACTGTTACGGCGACCGCAACCGTTTTTCAGAACCTTGATTATGGGATTGTGCTTTTGCAAGCTTGTTGGCACAATACGATTTGTTGGGTTTATGCTGTTGTTTGCACCTGTTTTTGTAAAATGTTTGTCAATAGGTTTACAAATCAGATTGTGACAAGTGGCAACAAAGTCATAGTTGGGGTGCGTATTAATCAGAGGGTTATGTAGCAAGGAAATGGTAAGTCACATGTGCAATACAGCAAGAGCATGCCATGGGCTAAGATTGTGGAGCAGTTGCAAACTTTATTGGAGATCATGGGCTAATTTCTAGGAGATGTTGATGTTAATAGGAATTTCCTCCGTCGATCATGCTCATTAGTTGAAGAGAAATTGGGTGATGATGTGGCTGGAGGTTTAAAAGTAAAGTTGGGACAAAGATAAAAAGTTTAAAGAAGCAAGGGAGGTTGCAAGTAGTTATGGATTTTAGTAAAATGATCTCCTCTGTCGAAGGTAGTGCTAGAGATCATGGGGGACATGTGGCAAGTCTGTGTGAAGTGTTGGAGAAAGATGAAGAAGCAGTTGCAGCAGTTGGGGAAAGATTGGCTAGCAAATTTCAAGGAATGTGGGATCATGTGCTAGAGTTTTAAGTGAAAGTATAAAATCTGAAAGTTTGCAGAGAGAAGGATCATCAACAACACAGAGAACTAGTTTTAGACTTAACATAATCTAGGAGTAACTTTCTTAGTTTAGGAGTAGTTTCTTCTATAATTCGTATCCTTGTAAACTTTTGTGCACTTTAGTAGTTTCATCTTGGAATTACTTTTTGTTTACTTTGTTTGCTTTGTAACTGATTAATTGTTCTAGAGAAGTCCTCATTTCTTTGAGACATTTGAATCAATTACACAGTTGCCCGGTTATCTTTGCTTAGTTGTTTGGTTTAAATTGTTGTTTAATCCCTGTCGATTGGGGATAAGCATAATTTTTACTAACAATTTTTGGCACGCCTAGTGGACAACATCCTAATTTGGAACAATGGAAAAGACGAGACATCAAAGCCAAATGAGTAGCCCTTCTGTACTGCCTATTAGCATTTTGGTTTCACAATTGAAGAAGGCTTGGGTGGTGAGTTAAGAAGTGTTATTGATGATTTTTCTAGAGGGCAGTGTCAAACAAGGGTGGAGGTCCACAAGACACCTTCAAATGTTGGTGCTGTTATTCTATCAATTGTCATGGTTGCAAAAACAGAAGGCCATGAGAATAAAAACTCTGTGGTAAGGGGGCAATTGCACAAAGAAATATTTTTTGGGTTTTCAAAAAATATTTCTAACCCATTAGTGAGTGAAAGGAAAAATTAGCTCGTTTTTGCAAATCTTAGTCCAAATAGTGATGCAAACAATGTGGTTCAAAAGTTTGATTTCAAGCCAACCATAGCTAAAAGTGATGAACAACCAATTCATGATGAATTTAGTATTTTTGACATTGTTTAAAATGTTGAATTTTTCAGAAATTTTGAGCCATGCAAAATTATGAATTATGGCATTCAACACCCTGGATCACACCAAAACTTCATGTTGGTGAATTGGCTAAAGATCCAACGTTGTTGGAATAATATAAGACCAAAGAGCATAGTTCTGTTGGTAGAAGGTGGTTCTAATTAACCACTTGAAGATCACAGACTTGAAATATTGCCAATTTGCTCTGTCAAAATAATATACCTCACTTGGATTGAGTGTTATTGTAATTTTGCCAATTAAATGGCACATAATCATTAATAACAGTGACATCAATTTATCGACAATACTATTTTGGCATATATGGTATTTAATCACTAGATTTTTGGCTATAGGCATATGTTTTATATATGTTTGTTTGTTGAAAAGGTTGCTGCCAATTTAATTTTGATTTTATAACTCTTCAAGAATTCGAGTAAGTCTCACTCTTAAAGAGTTAGGGGGGCATTGTTTGCACCCATTTTTGTAAAATGTTTGTTGACATGTGCACAAATCAGATTGTGACATGTGGCCACAAAGTCATAGTTAGGATGTGTATTAATTAGAGGATTATGTGGTAAGGAAATGGTAGTCACATGTGTAATACAACAAGAGCATGTCATGGGCTAAGATTGTGGAGCAGTTGCAAGCTTTATCGGAGATCATGGGCTAATTTCTAAGAGATGTTAATGTTAATAGGAATTTCCTTTGTTGATCATGCTCATTAATTGAAGAGAAATTGGGTGATGATGTGGCTGGAGGTTTAAAAGTAAAGTTGGGACAAAGATAAAAGTTTAAAGAAGTAAATGAGGTTACAAGTAGTTATGGGTTTTAGTTAAATGGTCTCCTCTGTCGAAGGTAGTGCTAGAGGTCATGGGGAGCATGTGGCAAGTTTGTGTGAAGTGCTGGAGAAACATGAAGAAGCAGTTGCAGCAATTGGGAAAAGATTGGCCAGCAAATTTCAAGGAAAGTGGGATCATGTGCTAGAGTTTTAAGTGAAAGTATAAAAGCTGAAAGTTTGCAGAGAGAAGGATCATCAACAACACAAAGAACTAGTTTTAGACTTAACATAATCTAGGAGTAGCTTTCTTAGTTTAGGAGTAGTTTCTTCTATAATTCGTATCCTTGTAAATTTTTGTGAACTTTAATAGTTTCATCTTGGAATTACTTTTTGTTTACTTTGTTTGCTTTGTAACTGATTAATTGTTCCAGAGAAGTCCTCATTCCTTTGAGGCATTTGAATCAATTACACAATTGCTTGGTTATCCTTGTTTAATTGTCTGGTTTAAATTGTTGTTTAATCCCTGTCGATTGGGGATAAGCATAATTTTTACTAATAGGTGCCATTGGTGTTTCAATATTTGTTTTGGTTATTTTGGTAATTCGGTAAAGATTTATGTATGCGTTGAACTTTTGGCATTGATTAGGGTTATGAGGGAGGAAAATTTGCTTAGGTTTTGGAAGATGCGAGGTACTCACGTCTGAAACTTAATATTGTAATCTCCAAGGCTGTGGATTATTCAATATTCTTCATGGATGTTAAGGCACAGCCTGATCATGCTTTATTTGTTTCCTTCCATTTCATGGTCAAGTTTAGCCATTGGTATTTGCACAATTCATACATCGGGAAAATGCTGATTCTGGTTTTTGGTTTTCCTATTTTATTATGTTATTCATTTACTTTTTTATAGAGCACACAATCAGTATTCTCCACAGTACCGTTCAATGTGCTCTTTGTCTAGTCTTGACTTGTAAGATCTTCAGAGATGATCACCATCGTATTGGTTTGTGCTTAGAAGCTCCATACAGTTGGTCGCCAAGAACATGTTTTGGTATTTAGATGGCATAAGCAATAGAAGGATGGCTTACTTCTTTCTTTTATGGGTTTCTTAGGCATTGTCGGCTTTCTAGAACCCAACTCACATGGAAAGAAAGAGAAAAGTAAGGAAAGAACTTGTGATTTTCTAGAACCATGAATACGAGGACATATGGGCAATGGGCATCTACTTCAGTTCAATTGTTAATTTGTCGGTGTCATGAATATGATAATAAATGAACTTTCTGTAGCTATTTCTTATATTTATTTTTCTTTATATCAAGTAGAGACATTGAGATGGAGGCTGCATTCAAGAAACAGTTCCATTGATACATTCACAACGTCATGCTTGTATTTGTAGCTAAACTTTCATTAATCCATCTTTTTCAGAAACATTAGATATTTGAACCATTTGATCACATAGTCCCCTCTATCCATTTTCCTCCTCTTTTTATCATTTTTCCCATTTAGCAATTGATCAAGATCAAGGTAGTTTATTGCTTCTTTGTACCTGACACGGTTGGAATATGATTAATTCAAGCTTCCTGTTCTTTTTTCCTACTATTGTGATTGTTGAATGGACGGGTGGTTCTGTGATTTTTACTGGTACATAATATCAGATTTTGCTTACTTTTGGCTGCTTTATATAGTTGTGACTTGCAAAACCCCAAGGGGTTAGCCTGGTGGCAAGGCCTTGGTTTTGGGGGTGTGCTTCTTCCAAGGTTCAGGATCGAAATCTCTTAGGTACTAAGAATTCCTTGGGGCCATCGGATAGGAGAAAAACTCTTGAATTAACTGTGGTACACCTGTAGAAAACTCCTTGCCGATAGCCTGTACACTCCTGGGATTAGTCGAGTTTTGATCTAGATACCTGGGTGTCAATAAAAAAAATATATATAGTTGTAACTTGCAAGCAAGTTTTGTTTGCACCAGAAAACTTAACTTATGCACACACAAACATGTCCTTAAGATTGTCCTTTGTACTGGACCTCTTGATTTTTTTCATGTGCCAAAGTCATTAATTGATGATACCCAAGGTTTTTTTCTTTTGTAGGTAAGTGATACTCTCTCATGTTCTCAATTTTGTTGTCCCAAACCTTTACAACTTTTGCAGGAATGGGGTGTTTAATTTTCCTTTTTACAACTTTGCAGGTATAGGGTGTTAAATTTGCCCTTCCTTTATCATATACCTTTTTTATTTGTGCTTGCATATGGATGCTCATTGTTTGGTGAATCAACATTTTGATGTAACAAATCTGAAAGGCGAATGTTAACAAGCGTCTCTTAGGCATTGTTTAATGTTGGAAGGTGTGCAAAAAGTGTCTTGAAAATATGTGAAAATGTTAAAAAGCGTATTAATTTTAATAAAAGTGCATTGAATTTTAGTAAAAAGTCTTTTGTGTTGTTCATTTTTTTTTAAACTTGTGTCATAGGTACACTTATTAGTAAGACCCAATCTGAAAATGCATTCCCACAAGTCCCAGATTGCACCGCTCTAGTTCACTATCTAAACTGAAGAGGTGTTGAACCATTTTTTAAAATAGGAATCATTTACATTTTTGTAATGTTTCCACCCTACATCTAAAGTTTGCATGAGTATCGTGGCAGGTTCTAATGAATTGGTAATTCTTGGTTTTAGCCCCTTCCACGCCCATTCATATGCTCATGACAAACGCAAGAGAGAGAGCTATAGATAGAAGACAACTACAATAACCCAAGTCTTTTTCGACCCGCTCTGTGTCGGAATGTCATAATCCAGTAATTCGGGTTTTGGTGTTGTTGCTGCTAGAGTTCATAGTTTTCTTATGTCGTTTGTGTTTTCTCTTTTGTTTTAGTCTTTTATGGTTTCTTCTTTGTTCTATGTCTGTTAGTTTGGGTGTATGTGTGGAAACTCTTTGCTTGTTTTCACTTTTCAAAAAATACTTTTTAGAAAATTCTACTTTCTTATTTTTTATGTTTTTTTATTTTTATTGAATTTTTTTAATATTTTAAGTAATTTTTTTACTTTTTAGACATACCTAACATAAATACATCTAAAAAGTAAAAAAAATTGTAAAAAAAATCTTTTAAAAATTCACTAAATACCAAAAATATAAAAAAAAATACAAGAATTCAGTACATTTTTTATATTTTTATGTATTTATTAATTTTTTAAAATATTTTTTCACAAATTTTTTATTTTTTAGATACATCTAAGTAAGGTGCATCTAAAAAAGTAAAAAAAATGTTTAAAATTTAAAAAATATTCATTAAAAACAAAAAAACACGAAAATTAAAAAAGTCAGTTTTCAAAAAACTTAATCTAGAAAACTCAAACCAAACACATTCCCTTTATTTTATAATGCAGTTTTACTTACTCTCTCTCTCTCTCTCTCTCTCTCTATATGTATATATATATATATGAAATGCCAAGCACTATTTGTGAGTTCAAGTTTTTATGAAAAGGAGTTTAATATCCTTTGTTGTCTTCCCTTACCCACTAAGATCTAATCCTTGCTATCTTAATGATTTTTTTCAAATAATAATAATAATAATAATAATATATCCAACTTTAACAAATTAAGCAGCCTAATTGTTAGAAGAAGAAAAAAAACTCAGATTTAGAGTAAGGTAGATAAGTTCAATTTATTATGCTCGGATTGGATTTAGATATATAAATTGGGGTTATGGTTAGGTTCGAGCAGGTTTAGGCAACTCTTATCACAAATTCAGATTAGGCCTAACCAAGTTTTGAGCTCATCAAAATCGATCGAGTTATGTATAAATAATTTATTTTTGTTTATTTATTATTATTATTTTTGGGGCAATTTGAACATATCAATTGGGTTTGGTGTCACCTGAAAAATGTATACCAAATTATCGGCAGCTGCCAGTTGTTGCGCGCATCGCCGATTCGATTTCACATATTCTTTTAATGACAAATGCCCCCCAAAGTTTTATCTAATACGAAATTCTCTCTTCTAAAATTTATATTTTCACATATTTTCTATCGTAGCTATTTATTTTTCAGCCATCCCCTTACTTGCTCTATGCAAACCAAACAATAAATCTTTTATGTATATATATAGACTTTTCTCTCATATATAGTAGGTTCCATACACCGTGTGGTTGTGTGTACATTAAAATTTTGTGATTTGTTTATAATGTTTTTTTTTTTATTGTTTAAACTATGTACGCAATTTTTTATCTTTTTGTTTTTTTAGGTAAATTATTAATACATTCTCTGAATTTTGCTTGAAGTACAGATTACTCCATGTGATTTAGAAAATTACAAATGCTCCATTGTCAAATTTTTTTATTTAACAGAATTAACCAAAAAAATAAAATTCATAATTGGTCTTTTATACAATAATAAATTACCTATATTATTAATTGAAATATATTTCTAATATCATTAAAAATTGTTAATTGACTTGATAATTTATTAATAATAATGACGATTTGCTGTGAAATTAAAAATCTAAAGAAGTGGAATGTAATTTTTAGAATCACAGAGAACAATTCATATTTTAATCAAATCTCAGTAGATGTATTTATAATTTATCTTTTTTTTTTTTTTTTAAGGCAGACACACAACTAACATGTATTTCGAAAGGCTAGATTGCCAAAGGCTACCAAAGGCTGTAAAAAGATTAACATGTCCTCAATTTTGTACCAAGAGCAAAATAATTAGATTCTTCCCAAAGGATAAAATAAGAATTTAAGACAAAAAAACAAGTCATATATATTAGTCAATTATATTTTTCTTTATAACTAAAAAGCCACTAAAAAAAAGTCATTCCCAAATACATTATTAACTTTTTTGATCTTATAAAAAAAATCCTAAAACCACTAAAATAAGTCAAATTACAAATCACACCTAAATATAGTCAGGAAATATCTTAATCATTGGAGTTGGATTATTAATAATTAAATGGGGAGTCTATTCTATAAAATATGAGAGACTGTAGACACATTTTAGACCAAACCCACCAATCGAAGCTAGACACCAAAATCATTATTGCTATAGTTGGATTTTTCTTTCTTTTAACATTGCTTTTGGTGTCATACGAACACAAATTTCACTTTTATTTCCTTTTTCTTTGTTTGATAAAGAATTTGCAGAATATTCTTGAACGCCTAATTTATCCATTTTTCACATAAAGTTTTTTGGGTGAATCATTTTTCACATAAAGTTTGCTTGTCATTTTGATGGTTGAAAACATTTTAGGCCCATGCACATGTCTTGGCATGTCACATGACTTTGTTCCTCAAGGACCTTTTTTCTCTAGTTAATTTTTTATTATATTATAATTTAAAATTTAATTTTTTTATTTTAATTATATATTTTTTAATACACTCTTTGATAAACTCTCTATTGTTTTTATAAAAAAATTGTAAATCAATATAAAAGACTAAAAATAATTTCAAACGCATGGAGATTGCAATTTTTTTTTTTGTGAAAAAAACCACAGCAAAAGTTTACACTTACCATTTTTGGATAAATATTTTTCTTGTAATTCGTGTTTTTTTTTAATATTATTTAAATAGTATTTGAATTCATTTGTATTTATTATTATTTTTATATTTATTCAACACAAAACATCAAAAGTTATTTTTTTAATGTTTAATTAGCCAAAATCACTAGTCACATTAGTTGAGCCAAAACTATCAAAATTAAAATAGCTAACTTGATATCATTACAACATATAAGGATTTTAGGGATTAATTTTTTTTGTTTCCAAAAGTTAAAATTTTATTACAAAAAAATTTGAGTACCAATTTATATCATCGCTAGGGTTGTTGCTAAAGTATCATCTTAAAAATTAAAAAGTAGCACTTTTAGTGATAAAATTTTAAAAATATCACTAATAAATGCACTTTTAGAGATAAAATAATTTAGTACCTAAACGATGTATTTTTTTAGATGAAAAAATTGGTCTCAAAAGTATAGCAATTACTAAATGTCCAATTCATTGCTAATAACACAACAATGATATTTTATCTCTAAAAGTAATTTATATAAAGTGATTTTATGTTTAAAATTTTAATTTATTGTAGTGATTCTATGCCATGTCATGCTGATCAAATGCAATCATTCAATTTTTTTATTTTTATTTATTTATTTTTTCTTTCTATAATTTCTTGAGCTGATTGATTATAGGAAGGGAAAATAATAGTTTACACATTCACTAAAAGATAGTTCATTATTTTCTATCGAGGTGAGTGGATCCCAAAGAAAATATTGCCATGTAGTTGAACTATATTGTAAATTCATCTACCATTTTGGCTTGCAAGTTTAACTAACCCACAGCGAAATTGTTCTTTACATGCGTTTTACATATTATAAATTATTGTCGGTTGAATTATCAATAAGTCATAATAGTTAGATTTAATTTCTATCAAATCTTATTAAATTTTAGTAAAATTGTCGTTAAAAATAATATTTGTGACATTTTTTGCCATGTCACTCAAAATTAATAATTAGTGACTTTTTTTGTCACGATTTTTATAAATTATTGTTAAAACTTACCATTACTAACGTTTTTCTGTGACGAATTTTTAAAACTATCGTTGAAAGTTGAAAATTAGTGACTTTTTTTTGTAATAATTTTTTAATTGTTACTACTAAAACTTATAATTAATGATTTTTTTGTAACAAATTTTTTAAATTATCGTTGAAAATTAACAGTTAGTGCCTTTTTTTAAATAGTATTTGATGAAAAAAATTAATTAATTCTCACAAGTCCTATTAAATAATAAGTTTATTTATTAAGACCTACGTGTAAATGTCTTTATATTGTTTTAACATATCTTGATTTCTTTTAAATAAAGATATGTGCACAAACCCAGGGATGGGTGGCATTGTGATTAAGGCTTGGGGTTTAACCTTCAAGGTCATAGGTTTAATTCCCTTTCCCTTGGACCAATCTCCTGGGCGAAACACAGTTGGTTCGGAGGTTGGACCTCAAGTTGTCTAATCAACACTTAGTGTGGGTTCAATACTCTCCCGCTGTGCGAGTCCTGACTTAAGCGGAGCTTGTTTTGAGAGGTCGGGCAAGTTCCCAGATTATAGCTGTGCGAGTCCTGACTTAAGCGGAGCTTGTTTTGAGAGGTCGGGGCAAGTTCCCAGATTATAGTCTTCTCGCTCGGAATGGCTAACAGGACTACCTTGGACCTGCGGGAGGGTAGGAAAGATTTTTCTATAAGAAAAAAAAAAGAAAAAAAAGACAAGTGCACAGAAAATATATCCAAAATAATAAAAAAATGCAGTTTACATTCAACTCTTATATATTTTGAATGAATTTGAATCCTACATTAAATTTTTTGAATATTTTCTTGTACACAATTTTGTATTTCGAGCATTACTCTTTGTTTTTAGGATAAATTACACTTTTCTCCCTTTAAGTTTCATGATTTTTATACTTTGGCCCTTAAAGTTATTTTTTCACTTTGGTCCCTAATGTTTGTAATTTTTCCTAATTTTTTCAAAAACCAACTTGGTGAGAAAAATAAAAAAATAAAAAAAATTATTTTCATATGATTTTCTCTTTGTTGAGGCACAAATATTTTTTAAAAAATCAAAAATTTTTTTTATATTTATTTTTGTCAAACTTGTTTCTAATTATAAAAAAAAATAGATTGTTTTGGGAAGATGGTAAAAAGTGACTTTTTGGCTTTTAACCAAGCTTTTGGCTTTTTTAGACAAATGATTTGGAAAGTTGGTAAAAAGTTATTTTTGACTTTTTTGATTAATATTTGTTTATGATGTCAAATCACAATAAAATGACCAAACTACCCCCAATAATTTAAAATATTTACAACTTCATTCATGTTGCACATTTTGACCCATAAGGGGTAGAATTGTAATTTTACTAGCAGCTAAAAACCACCTTCCCAAATGAAAAAAAATGCAAAAAAGCTAACTTTTGACTTTCTTTACAAACCAAAAAAAGTGGCTAAAAGCCAACTTCCCAAAAGTTGCGAAAACTCCACCAAACATGAATTTGGTTTCACGTTTTGAGTTTTGAATGTTAAAATTTTAATCAAATTTATTTTCATTCAACCTGACCAGCAACGTGACATTTTTTTTTATAAAAAATTGGATGGTACTTTTGGGAGTAAATTGAGATAAATTACAAATGATAAAGGTCAAAGTGAAAACAAAAATATTTAGGGTCAAATTAGAAAAATTGTAAGACTTAAAGGACAAAGTATAATTTATTCATTTTTATGCCACATGGCATTTTCCCTTCAAAATTGTACTAAAATTTGTTTTGGAAGTAAATTAAAAAAAAATTACAAATGTTAAGGGTTAAAGTGAATGTTTTTTTTCTAAGAATCAAATTAAAACTATAAACTTTAAGAGAATAAAGTGTAATTCACACTTATTTTTAAACGGTCCAATGGACTTTCTTTAAGGTAAGAACCATACTAAAATAATTAGAATTTCAATTTACTTTTTGTATATTCTTATACATTTTTTATAAAATGGAATGAGACTATTGACTACCTATTTAACCAGAAAAAAATGATATTCTAAAAAATTTATACAAAATTTATTACAAAAATAATGCAGTGGTGTAACAATTTCTTTGTTTTAAGATAAAATAGGTGGAGAATTCAATCATATAATTTTATATAGGTATATTTTGGAAAGATGATTAAAAGTTAGTATTTTGATTTTTTTTGAAAAAACGTATAAAAAATATGAGAGATGATGTGATCAAAAACGAGTTAAAAGTTCACTTTTGACTATTAACCTACTTCCTAAAGAGTCCATAAACCTACTTCCTAAAGAGTCCATAATATTTTTATTTATATTTTTCTTTATTTTATTATTTCATTCCAGTTGTAGTGAATGCTGTAGCATGTTGGTCATGGTTAGGTTTGACAAAATATGACATCACAATGCAGTCACTCAAACTCAAACTCAAACACCAAACCCTAGTCTGAAAATGTAACAAACACCAAAACCTAGGGTAAAATACACAATAAATGAAAACATAAGGGGGCATAAATGCAAAAGACCCACAACTTTTCATATTTATTTTTAGAGCTTCCCTCCACATCTATCCGAACTAAAAATTCCCTCCTTCCCTCCCTCGTGTTCTGCTCTCAATTTCACTTTCTCTCTCTACATTTCTCAGATCCCCCTCACAATCTCTCTCTCTCTTCAAATCCATTACTCTTTTTGATGTCCGGTGCTCAGGCTTCCAAAAGCCCTGCGGCGGCGGCGGCGGCGGTACCGATGAAGCGGCACCTTCTGTTCTCGTCGATGAAGCCGCCGTTCGTTCCTCACGAGGATTACCATCGATTCTCGTCCTTCTCGGGGGAGACTCACAGAGTCGGTGCCGATCAGGTTGCTGAAGCTATTGTTGTTAAATCTCCGGTGAGTTTCAATCTGTGCATTGATTGCTGGTGTGTGATTTTATGGTTTAGTTGATTGTTGTTTTGAGGATAATTAATTGTGCGATTGGTTTGAAAATGATTGTGACGATAGTGATTAGTCTTTGAATGCCTTTTTAAAATTGCGTAGCTGTGATGTTGTGTATTCAAGTTTGTGGCATTGGATTGAATGTTGATTATGGAGTTCTCGTATCTGGTCCCTTTTATCATATGGAACTGACTATTATTGGCTCTCTTGACTTCATTATAGTTTTTAATTTACTGTTCTTCCTTGTAGTTTCTTGCTGGATTTGTGTGGTTGGTTGTGGTATCTGATAAGCACTAGTATTGGTTATGCCAGAATCGCATGGTTGTTGCCGCTGAGTAGTCAGTAACTTGTTTGTTGTGTAGGATATGCTTCAGATTTCGCGTTTAATTTACATTCATGGTATTGAAGTAAATGGTTCTTCTGGAAAGGAAAAAAATTTCACTCATTTCGTTTGATAGTAAATTAACCCATGTGCTTTATTTAGCGAAGATGGATTGGATTCTTTGCTAATTGGTTTCTGAGGAGGGGATTGCAGAAATTTGTTTCTACAATGTTTGTAGTATCTTCTGAAGCACGTTTACTGTTTTGGATTGCGGTGTTTTGCTACAATCTAAATCTTGGAAATAATTCTTCAGTGTTTTTTGGTGACGAGGAGTTAAAATTGTGGGCCTGTGACTGTTCTTAAGCTACTTGGTTTGTCCTCTGAAGTAATGCCATGTACAGTTTCTTCTCTAGTTTATATGGACGAAGTATCTTATCTGTAGGAAATTAATGTATTGATATTATTGATTGATACATTGATATCAATATTGATTGATTGTTATATTAATAAAGAGCTACACTCTCCATTATATAGGAGAAAACATTACAAGCATCATCATGCCAAAAATGGATCCACTAACCAAAAAGAAATGCACTCATCTAAAACCTAACACACTAACATAAAATAATCTAAAACCTAACACACTAACATAAAATATTCTAACAGCCCCCCTCAAACTCAAGGGGGATAGGAACCAACCAACTTGAGTTTGGAGAGAGTAACAAAACAGGAAAATAAAATGACAAATAAAATAAAAGAGGATAGGAGACACTGTATGGTCGTGTCAGACCGTTGTAGAAGACAGTTTATGGGGTCATGTCGGACCGTTGTAGAAGACACTATACGGCTGTGTCGAACCGTTGTAGCTGAGAACCGAAATCAATGTCGGAACAGTTTACCGAGTCTTGTCGGACCCATATAGGAGCTAACCGGAATCAATGTCGGGACAGTTTACCGAGTCTTGTCGGACCCATGTAAGAGCTAACCGGAATTAATGTCGGGACAGTTTACAGAGTCTTGTCGGACCCATATAGGAGCTAACCGGAATCAATGTCGGGACAGTTTACCGAGTCTTGTCGGACCCTTATAAAAGCTAATCGGAATCAAAGTCGGGACAGTTTACAGAGTCTTGTCGGACCCACAAAAGTTGCACCCTCAAAAGGCGTGCCCAATCTTATCAAAAGGCGTGCCATCAAAAAGCGTGCCATCAAAAGGTGTGCCGACAGCCATCAAAAGTCGAGCCATCAAAAGGCGCGCCATCAAAAGGCGTGCCATCAAAAGGTGTGCCCGACATCCATCAAAAGTCGAGCCATCAAAAGGCGCGCCGCTTTGTCGTCTTGCGCTGAGAGGCGCGTGAGGCGCGTGTCTGCCTTGCCTATTTATACCAAGGCGAGGCTGCCGCTTATGCAGAACAAAACATCTGCTGAAAAATCCTCTAAAAAACCTCTTTATTTTGCTGAGAGAGATACTGTGTCACTCTGTTGCCCAGAAAATGGCTTCTTCCCGTTCTGCTTCCCAAAACATAGCCTCTTCGTCCCGTGGTTTTACCCCTTTCCCGACCTCAACGAGGCCACAACCCAGAATATGGCCCTTGAACCTCAACCAAGAGCCCCTGGACCAAGCCCCCCTGGTTTTGCGCCGTTGAACTATCCGATGGTGTCAGTGGAGCAGATAATGGCTGCTCAGTCGGATATTGAGGCGAATTATTACACATTAAGGTCATGCGTTGAGACCATGACGGCGGTCAACAACCTGTCGCACCGGCTTCAGAGTAGAACTAATGAGGTGCAGCAGTTAAACGCCCAACTGGCTCTGCTCCAGGGCATGTATAAGGATGCCCGAGCAGAGATATGTGGGCTGAAGGCAGAAAATAAGGAACTGAAGCGGAAGGCCACCGTGATGCTCAGATTTGGAGGTCCGCCATATGTGACGGTTGAGGAGCAACGGGAAGTGAACGTGCTCGGCGGCGTGGGAAACACGGAGACAGCACCGGCAAGGGACGCCCAAGACAAAGGCAAAAAGAAGAGAACAGCTGAAGAGGCGAAAAAATGAGGTCGGCGGGTGGCCGTCTGTAGAAAAGAAAACAAATCTTTTTTTTTTTTTTTTTTTGGGTGTAAAATTGTGATCGGGATTGAGCCCGAAAAAATGGCAAGTTTGTGGAATGAAAAACGAGTTGGTTGTGAATGGATGTTTTTATTTTTTGTTTATTCTCTCTTTTATTTTATTTTTACTCATCAGAAGTTGGGTCCATTAGCAAAGGAGGCGAGAATACTTGATCCTGAACTTCCCCCGTGTCAAGTACATTTCCTTGTACTTGCTCTGAGCATGACCATTGGGAGCACGATTCTCAACAGAAAGGTCTTGAGATGCAAACAACATTTTACTCCTTACTGGACCTAGTTTTTTATCTGGGCCAATACGAGAAAACCCAGTTCCTTGTACTGGAACAAAGTAGTGCTCAGAACTATCATCAGATCGATTGTCATGTGATGATTCCAAATTGCAAGACTGCATTGACAGAGCAGCTTCTCTGACAGACCGCTTTAAGTTCTGGAGAAAACTATCACCATCCCAGCCTTTGGTGAAAGCTTCCCTTAACAGTGTCACAGGAAGCCTAAAAGACTCATTAAATTCAATTTTTTCATCACCAATACCAGACCCAAGCAAAGGGACAACCTGTCGAAAGAAACTTCAATGGAGAGGAACGGTGGTGAATCTGTTTCCGCCTTGATGATTGAAGAATATGCTGAAGCAGCTGAGATTGCATCGATCACTGATGATGATGTTTCTTCTCACTCGTCTCTGGCTATTTCTTCTTCAGCTTTTGAGACTAATGGGGGTTTGTCCCCTCGTAGTGAAGAGAATGGATCACAGGCAATGAAGGATAGCCTAGGAGAGGCTAATGACCAACATCACTTAACTTCAAAGCAAGGGCTTGCTAAATTTGACACAAAGCCTGTGAATGAACTATGTGAAAGTTTGAAGGTTATTTCATCTTGTTCATCATCAACAGACTTATCGTCTGATGTGGCAAGCCAGAAAATGGTCGTGCTGCATTATCCAACTTCCATGAAACAAGCTTGACATCGATGCCAAAGAAAATCGTTGGCCATAGTGGTCAATCATCATCCTCATCTATAACTTATGAAGCTATAGAGGAAGATGTAAACACCAACATGAGCAATAAAAACTATGACAGTTTGGTGCTGGATGAAAAGGATGCTAATGGCGGAATTGCCTACTAGATTGCTGTTGTGGTGGCATCTGCTGTTGCAGTGATTGTTGTTGTTGCTGCAGAGGTGGTGGGGTAGGAGGTGTTGAAGGCAGTTGCAGCTGGGACTGCTGCTTCCGCTGTGCACCAATGTTATCTCCATGAGACCTCAAGCAACCTGATGACTGCCCCTGCCCCTGCCCCTGACTAACAGTAGGCATAGGTTCACTTCCAGCAGAATTGTTCAAAGGCAGATGGAGCACGAGCAGGTGAATGTTTTTCAGTAGCAGGTGCAATACATGTGGAGGGGCTTGAGGTCCGGCGTCATGGTTCACATAGGTGAGATTAGTGAGTTTAGATTTAGGCTGACATGAAAGAATCTACCAATTTGTTGATTAGAGCTAAGCTGGGAGTAGGGGCGTGAGGAGTCAGATTGGTACTGCTATAGGAGTTCGTCTGTTATTAGTTTCATTGGTTATGGTGGTGACAGAGTACCTCTTTAAGGGAATATATGAAGCTTGAACCCACAAACTTTCTCATAGAACAGATGTTAACATATCATATTCGAAGGCTGGATACACTTTTCAAGGATTTAATTGAAAATGCAGATATTTAATAAGATGGAATATGTTGTAAATTCGCTGTGAAGAGAGGGGAAATAAAGTTATCAGCTCGCTGAGTAATTATGACCTTTTGAATTGCCTGATCAAAGAGTGAATAGGGGAATGCCAAAGAAGTTTCAACAATTCGAAAGTTTGAGAGGGTTTTTTTTAACTAAAGAATCAGTATTAAAAATCATTCCATTCGGAATTCCTTATTTAAATAATTGGCACTCTGCAACCCCTATATTAGCCCACATAGTTGAGTATGAAGGGTGATTTTGGGGTGGTTGACTGAATTCAAGGGCAATATTTACTGCTGGATGATATGAGAGGGCAGGCTGTCAAGCTTGCCAATGTCATGTTTGTGTTTTACGCAACAATTTCTGCAAATGATTCTAGGGTCAGGCAAAAGATGTTAGGCCTGTATCCAGTGAACCTCAGCGAACACATTTCATTGGCAGGACAAGCACTGGGTAATAGTTTCTATGTTTGGTTCGCAGATTTAACAGGGGAAAGGATACATTAGACGAAGTAAATCATTGATTATTTTTTATTTATTTAATCGACAAACATTTAGTTCTAGATGTCATTTTCTCGTCTCTTCTTGCTAATCATTCATGATTTTTTAGAAATTTAAGGACATGTTTGCTGTCATTTTAGCTTTTTGTTGTTTTAAAAAAAAAGGAAAAAAAGAAAAGAAACTGATATGGAAAACTTGTTTCAAAAACTGTTCTCTTGAAAGTTTTTTAAAAGCACCCTTATTTAGGAAATATTTTTTAATTGTTTTCTGAATTTTCATAATTTTTTTTCAACTCAAAAACGAATATAATTTGTGTGTTTTTGAACTTTTTATTGTTTTGCTTATGAAAAATGAAAAACAAAAACAAAAATTTTCGAAAACGAAACCATACAAGCCTTGATTTTTGTTTATTTCTGTGAAGGAGATAATAGGAGGGAGTCTTTTGTCCCTTTCCTTTGCATTCCTTTCCAGTTCCCCCAGCACTAGAACCAAATAGAGCCTTAGAAAATTGCTGGATAATGATGTTGAAGCTTCAATGTGTAGAATTTTTTTAAACTTCTTGGTAAACTATGCTGAAACAATGACAGTGAATTTTATCTTAATTTTTTTTTTCCCGTGTTGCAAGTACAAGCCATAGTATTTGATATGTAAATTGTTTACTATATTACTAGTTTTTCTGTTTCAAAAAGAACATTCATCTCTGCATCTTGGTGTGATAACTGATGACGTCTTATCTTACTGCCAGTTGTGTTTGTAATATCTGTAATATCCATCTACCAATTTATTCACACAATTTGGAGTGAGATCTTACAGTTTCTTCATGGCGTTGATTGTCGTTTCCACCTTAAGTTTGGGTTACAACAAGCATAAAACCTTTCATCAACTTTGCATCTGTCTACTGTTATGGTTAACTTTCATGGACTGGATCCCTTGTCACCATGTAATTCTATTTAGTGTTGGGCTTCAATATGTTGGTGATACTGATTCTTCGAATTAATGTCTCTCAGCAATTGAAGCGGAAGAGTGCAACAGACCATAATGAAGTTGTGTCAAGTGACTGGACTAGCAGTCCTGGATGCACTAATATAGCTAACAGCCCCCTGCGGACACCTGTATCTGGAAAAGGAGGAAGGGTATATGGCCGGTCAAAAGCCTCAAAAAGCAACAGATCTGGGCCTCAGACCCCTCTGTCAAATTCTGGTGAGATAAGATGTCCAAAATCTTCTAATGCCAGTCATTGAACACTGACTTTTGTTACCAATACTTGGACATGAACTTAAATGAAATCATAGTCCTCAACCTAAATGGTTTTGTGCCGCGGACGTTCTTTCTACCTACCAAAAGCAATTGAACTGAAACAAATGTGTAACAAGGTTGCTACTGTGCAGGTTGTCCCTCTCCTCTTACTCCTGCTGGTAACTGCCGTTATGATAGCTCCCTAGGTAATTGCATACCCAGTGCATTTAAGATTATTTCTCCATATATGACTTCAAACTTTCATGTCAAGTTTCAAGTTTAGTAGAGATATGAGTGGTAGAATTTACCATGCCTTTTTCAGGGCTTTTGACGAAAAAGTTCATCAATCTGATTAAGCATGCAGAAGATGGTATTCTAGATTTAAACAATGCTGCTGACACCTTGGAGGTGAATCTCATTGCTAGATGTATGATTTATTCATTTTGTACAGCTCTCATTAAATGTTATACTGGTGCAGGTGCAAAAGAGACGAATTTATGACATCACTAATGTCCTTGAAGGAATTGGTCTTATTGAGAAGAAGCTCAAGAACAGAATTCATTGGAAGTAAACAGTTTTTTCATGTTTAAGGATATTACAGTATTTTGCTTTTACTTAGCATTTTATTTGGGATTATAAGCATTTGGAACTCATATGAGAATTTCCAATGATTGATTAGAGGACTTGATGCTTTAAGACCAGGGGAGGTTGATGATGATATTACCATGTTACAGGTATGCAGAATCAATATTTAATTTTCTCATGCAAATGCTTCATATAGTTCAAATCTCTTTTCATATGATTTGTGATGAATTTTCCAGTTTCTTTATGTTGATTGGTTAATGCCCACACTTTCCGCTTAGATATCTTGTTATCATCTTGTGAATTTTTTTCCCCTGCAGGCAGAAGTTGAAAAGCTTTCTATGGAAGAGCGCAGATTAGATGATCGCATAAGGTTATATGATTTATTAAATTGCTAGAGCAATGAATAGGATTATCTTTAAACCATTGGATTTTGCTGATTCTTCTAGATTGTTGCAGAGAAATGCAGGAGAGATTGAGGGATTTGAGTGAAGATGAAAACAATCAAAAGTGATTTTTTGCTTCTCACCCTTGACTCAGTTTTTATTTATTTTATTTTTTATAAAATAAATGAGTTGGACTATTTGTTCAGCCAATAAACATTTGTTCATCTTCCAACTAATTCAGGTGGCTTTTTGTGACTGAAGAGGATATCAAGGGCCTACCTTGCTTTCAGGTCAGTTTTGTCAAGCACTGCGATCATCTCACTTTTGGCATGGCATCCTTTATAATGCTCTAATCTCATCAGTACTTGAACCTTTTTTATTTCTTAACTCTTGCAGAATGAAACTCTAATAGCAATCAAAGCTCCTCATGGGACCACTCTTGAAGTTCCAGATCCAGATGAGGTTAGCAAGAGTAACCCTTGCGTGATGATCTAACTTCCATGTTTCCGACGCATAAAAGAAATTGCTCTTTTGTATCAGGCTGTTGACTATCCACAGAGGAGATATAGAATAATCCTTCGAAGCACAATGGGTCCCATTGATGTCTACCTTGTAAGGTAACAGCCTTCTTTCTGGTACAATATTCACACAAGTATATATACGATCTCCATTCCCTCCAGAGCCTAAGTTCCTTGTTTCTTTGTTCATGTTCTTTCTCCAAAATTTTATTTTAGCCAATTTGAGGAGAAGTTTGAGGAGATGAATGGTGGTGAGCCATGCATGAACTTTCCCATTGCTTCGAGTTCAGGCTCCAATGAAAATCCAGCAACAGAGACGACCACAGGAAGCATTGGTGTAGAGATTGAACCACGGGCACAAGACGGTCATGGATTGAGCTCTGATCTGAATGTTTCACAGGATTATGCTGGGGGCATCATGAAAATTGTCCCCTCTGACATCGATGTAAGTTTTGTTATTCTGACTTATTCATTTGAATTGATAGTTAGATACTGTGATGTGAATATGTTCACCAAATGTTTTTAGTACTCAGATTTTTGGATGTATAAATCGCATTTATATATTTATCACTAACTTAAACCTGCAAACCTTCATTAATTTCTTAAAACTTGGGCTTGGATTCCGCTGCATGATACACAACTGTGTCATTATAGTGATGTGAAGTTTGGCCGAAGGACAAGTCTAGTTAGAATTTTAGCATTTCGATGTTTTTTGAAAAAATTTCATCATATTGTGACTGGATGTAATTTTTCAATTTTTTTTGGGGTTATGGTGCAAGTTTATTCTTGTACCTACCAAAAAAAAAAATATGTGAGATTACCCAAAATCACCTCACCATCCTTAGTTTCCTTGCTAGTTCTTTCCTGTCGGACCTTTTTTATGTGGTGCCAACATCTATGGGTGCATTCAAGGTTCAAAAGGTATTGTCTAAGATGTAAACGACCTGTCCAAAATTTGGTCAACCTCTTGCTTACATTTGCTCCCTTAGGGCATGTTTGATTAGTAGGATTATAACATAGGATTGGGATTGTTAGTCCATAGACTCACAATCCCATGTTTGATTACAAATTTTATTGAGTAAATTGCATGTACGGCGGATATTCAATCCAACAAAATTGGTGAACTTTTAATATTGAGAGAGGTTGTGAATCAAAATTTCAGGTATAAAAGGAAAAAAACAAAATGAATACATAATAAATGATTATCTCACTAATTTAATTGGATAACTAATCTTACAATAATTCATAAGAATATTAATCCTTTCAATATTAATCCCGTCAATCAAACAAGGCCTTAATTTCAAAAGTAAAGGTTTCAGCAGAATTTTCTCGTCAAATATGTATTTTATGTCTGAACATGCTAACATCTTTCACTGGCTTCGTTTCCTGTCTGAACATTCTAACCTCTTGTACTCGTTATAGAATGATGCAGATTACTGGCTCCTATCAGATGCAGACGTTAGCATTACTGACATGTGGAAGACAGATGGTAGTATCCTCTTATAATGTTTTATTTTTTGAAATTATGTTTTGGTTATATTTTTCTGTTAGTTTGAATGCTCAATTCCTTGACTTGAGCAACAGCTGTTGTTGAATGGGATGGAGTCGATATACTTCACGAGGAGTTTGGAATGGCTGATACTGGTACTCCACGGCCACAGACTCCACCATCTGGTGTTGCTGATGCTGATGTTTACATCACACAAAGGTGATCTGGGATTTTGCAATATGTTAACTTGAGCAACTAATGGCTATCTCATTATAACTTGTCATTGCCATCAATTTCTATTGTGTTGCTAACTCAATGCTAGAGTTGGGTTTGGATTATGGCAATGGGGTTGCCTAAGAAATATACACGAGAAGTTTTTTGAGGAAAATGAGGGCATTGCAAGGTAGAGGTAACTGCTATACTGTACATTTGGTGCCTGTTTGATTTGGCCGGATTATCAGGTATTGGGATTACAAATCTGTGGGACTCACTTTCCACCATTTTGGTTGCAATTTTATCGCTCGGATTTGGTAACCATTGGACACAATCCCAACAAAAATGTAGGATATTTAGTACGAGTTGGGTTGCAGCATTTGAGATGATAAAGCAAATGATGTTTTGGAATTGTTTTGATTTTTTTTTAGATAATGGTCACTCTTTATACACATGTTTTTAGATTTTTGTGTGTTTTTTAATTAAAAAATATATTTTGAATTTTTTCAATGAAGATGAGAACACCCTCATTTTTACTCCAAAATAATTTGGCTGGATAACCAATCCTATGGTATTATTAACCCTCACCATTAATATGCCTCGATATGCTTACACCCAAGGTTTGGCTATGAATAAATTTTTTTTTTTTGTAAATTTTTTAATTATCATTTCGTGTCCAAATTCATGAAATGAATGTTTAGGATGAATGAGTATTGAGGTGGATGTTTATTATGAATGCATATTGCCACGTGTTTACACATGATAGTTTGCATTGATTGTATCTTGGATGGAAAAAATTGCTAAAGGTCAATTTTTCCTAATCTCTGAACATCTTATTCCGATAGATTTTCAGTTTTCATTGCATGGATTTTCATATCTATATATATCTATAGTATATATGGTTCATATATGATTGAAAGATATGATCCTAAGTTAAGTTGGGTTTGAGTTTTCTTTTTGTAAAATTCCCATAATAATTGATTTTAGTCTTCTGTCACCGAGTTTATTACGGAAGTTGGCACTGAAAATTGCTAGTTGTAGCTCAATTAATGTCTTTGTGAGGTTGTATTTGGATTATGAATTGTATAGGAATTTAAAAAGAAAAAAGAAAAATGTGAGGGAATGTGAATATAAATTAAAATTTGTTCTATTTTTCTTTTTCTCTCCAAATTTATATTTGAATTTATAATTTAAACATGAGAAAATTAGTGAAATATCCTTCTTCAACTTTGTGTAGTAGGAGAGGTTTAAAATATATTTTTTTATTAGCTACGATCTCTCAATATTTTTATAGAAAAATTTGACTCAGAAAAATTTTGTCCAATTTAGAGAAATTTTACTTGACTTAGAGAAATTTTGTTGTTGACTCAGAGAAATTTTGAAATTTCTCTGTGAAATCAGAGAAATTTTTTTGAGTTAGGGTGAAATTTCTCTGAGTTGAGCAAAATTTTTCTGAGTAAAATTTTCTCTATAAAAATATTGAGGAAGTTTAACTATTATGAAAATATTATATTTTTATCTTATAAAATATTAATATTATGGAAAAATTCCCCTTAAACAAAGTGCAAAACTTTTTGAAGGGTGATACATTGGAAGCTAATAAAGGAAAGTTGCTTTGATGCAAATTGTAAATTGCTTTATCGTATTGCCTCCGGTGTCGTTTGGGAAGTGTGTTGGCTTTTTAGTTTTTTTGGTTATTTTAGTCTGGGTTAAAAAGCTTGGTTTGGAAGGATTTTTTAATTTTTTGACTTTTTTGACTTTTTTTGTGAGAGAAGAGTGTAATGATTATGGATTGAATGTGATGTTTTGTTTTTTGTGTCTAAAATAATCAAAAAATCCCCAAATCCATCTTCCCAAACGGATATGGTTTGAAAATTTTGGTTTTAATCATATTGTTTGACATGACAAATATACTTTTCTTTGTCCGGTATTATTTTCAAAATGTTTGTTTGTTTATTTCTTTTTAAGGCATTGTTTCTCTCAAGTTATCATCTTAATTTAAGAGAGCATTTGGGTTTGGAAAAATGTTTGAGGGCCCGAAATGAGTGGCTCGAAGTCGGCTCAAAACTCAAAACGACGTCGTTTTGGGTTTTGATTTTTTTTTTTTCTTCATTTTCTTTCTTTTCTTTCTTTTTCTTCGTTGAGTTGAATAGGCGAGAGAGAGAACATAGAGGCGAGAGCGAGAACGCAGGTCGTCGTCGTCGTAGGTCGTCGGCGTCGCAGCTCGTCGGTCGATCGTCGCAGCTCGTCGCTCGTTGGCCGATCGTCGCATCGTCACCTCCGCCCGCCTCCGCCTCCGCCTCCGCCTACCTCCGCTCTGCCTCCGTCCGATTTTGATGGCCCTTCTAGTTCCTCTTCTCCTCCTTTTTCTTCTTCCTCCTTCTCTTCTTCTTCTTCTTCTTCATTCCTTCTCAAATTCGAGGCATTCGAGCCTTTGCCCTTTCGAGCCTTGTACCGCTTCTCTTGGGTTTGATAGGCTCATTTTCAAACTTATTTCGGTGGTCTGAATCATTCTTTTTTTAAAATTTGTTAAGTAAAATATTCATATAAAAAATCAAGATGATTAGATATTAATAATTATAGGGAGCTTTTTCTATAAATCCATCTTTAATTACTTATGTTCCATTCAATCCATATTCTTTTTGACTATTCTATTAGGTCCTATTTGAGATAAGAAGACCAAAATACCCTTTTCATCTACTTATGTTCTATTTAGTTCATATTATTTTCTTATGTTTCAATAAGTCCTATGGGTGACATAATTACCAAAATACTCCTAATGTATCTACTTATGTTCTATTTAGTTCATATTATTTTCTTATGTTTCAATAAGTCCTATGGGTGACATAATTATCAAAATACCCCTAATGTGAATGTTTACACCGTCAATGTGAATGTTCATATCGTCAATGTGTAGGGGACCGGCCCATGTACAATGTGAATATTCACATTGACATGTTAACATTCACATTGATAGGAGTGTAAAATTAGCCCACGGCTCGAGACGAGCCCGGTTCGGCCCGTGACAATGTGAATATTCACATTGACATATTAACATTCACATTGATAAGAATGTAAAATTAGCCCGCGGCCCGTGGGCGGCCCGGGGCAAGCCCGGCCCGGCCCGTGACAATGTGAATATTCACATTGACATATTAACATTCACATTGATAAGACTGTAAAATTGGCCCGCGGCCCGTGGGCGGCCCGGGGCGAGCCCGGCCCGTGACAATGTGAATATTCACATTGACATATTAACATTCACATTGATAGGAGTGTAAAATTAGCCCGCGGCCCGTGGGAGGCCCGAAGGCCGCCTGCTGCCCGGGGCGGGCCCGGCCCGGCCCATGACAATGTGAATATTCACATTGACATGTTAACATTCACATTGATAAGAGTGTAAAATTGACTCGCGTCCCATGGGCGGCCCGAGGCGAGCCCGGCCCGGCCTAGCCCGTGACAATGTGAATGTTCACATTGACATATTAACATTCACATTGATAGGAGTGTAAAATTAGCCCGCGGCCCGTGGGAGGCCCGAAGCCCACCCGCGGCCCGGGGGAGGCCCGAAGCCCGCCCGTTGCCCGGGGCGGGCCCGGCCCGGCCCGTGACAATGTGAATATTCACATTGACATATTAATATTCACATTGATAGGAGTGTAAAATTGGCCCGTGGCCCGAAGACGACAGCCTCGGGTCGGGCCGGTGGGCCTGGGCCTAGGCTCGAGCTTAGGCCGGGCTTGGGCGAGCCTGGCCATTTTTTTTAATTCTTTTTAATTTTTTCTACCAAAATTTTATTATTTTCCACAAAAAAAGACATTGTGCTTCAAGTGGGCTGGGCCTCGGACCGAGCCTTGAATGAGCCTTAAGCGAGCCGATGGGCCGGGCCGGGCTTCAAAGTGATGGCTTAGGCCCTAGCCTAGGGTCTCGGACATGCTCGGGCTCGGACCCAAACGAGCCTGCCCCGGGCCGTGGGCGGGCTTCGAGTAACCCACGGGCCGCAGGCTAATTCTACATTCCTATCAATGTGCGTGTTAATATGTCAATGTGAATATTCACATTGTCAACGGGTCGAGCCGGGCCTACCCCGGGCCGAGGGCGAGCTTCGGGCAGCGGACGAATTTTACACTTCTATCAATATTAATGTTAACATGTCAATGTGAATATTCACATTGTCACGGGTCGGGCCAAGCCCGCCTCGGGCTGCGGTCGGGCTTCGGGCCACCCACGGGCTGCGTGCCAATTTTACACTCTTATCAATGTGAATGTTAACATGTTAATGTGAATATTCACATTGTCAACGGGCCGGGCCGAGCCCGCCCCGGGCCGCGAGCCAATTTTATACTCTTATCAATGTGAATGTTAACATGTCAATGTGAATATTCACATTGTCAACAGGCCGGGTCGGGCCCGCTCCGGGCTGCCCACGGGCCGTGGGAGGGTTTCGGGCAGCCACGGGGCGCGGGCTAATTTTATACTCTTATCAATGTGAATGTTAACATGTCAATGTGAATATTTACATTGTCAACAGGCCGGGCCGGGCCCGCCCGGGGTTGCCCACGGGCCGTGGGCAGGTTTTGGGTAGCCACGGGGCGCGGGCCAATTTTATACTCTTATCAATGTGAATATTAACATGTCAATGTGAATATTCACATTGTCAACGGGCCGGGCCCGCCCACGGGCCGTGGGCGGGTTTCGGGTAGCCACGGGGCGCGGGCTAATTTTATACTCCTATCAATGTGAATGTTAACATGTCAATGTGAATATTTACATTGTCAACGGGCCGGGTCGGGCCCGCCCCGGGCCACGGACAGGCTTTTGGCCGCCCACAGGACGCTGGCCAATTTTATACTCTTATCAATGTGAATGTTAACATGTCAATGTGAATATTCACATTATCAACGGGCCGGGCCGGGCCCGCCCCGGGCCGCGGGCGGGCTTTTGGCCGCCCATGGGCCGCAGACCAATTTTTATACTCTTATCAATGTGAATGTTAACATGTCAACGTGAATATTCACATTGTCAACGGCCCGGACCGGGCCCGCCCCGGGCCGCCCATAGACTGCGGGCGAGTTTCGCGCCGCTACGGGACGCGGGCCAATTTTACACTCCTATTAATATGAATGTTAACATGTCAATGTGAATATTCACATTGTCAACGGGCCGGGCCCGCCCCGACTCGCTGACGGGTTTCGGGCCGTCCACGGGCCAATTTTACATTCCTACCAATGTCAATTTTAAAATATGAATGTTCACATCATAAATTGCTAACCGTTCAAAAAATATTTATAAGAGTATCAAAATTAAATATAAGGGCACAAGTGTCCAAGAAAATAGTGTAAATCAAGAAAAATGACTTTATGGAATAAAACTATACATACATGGGACTAAATGGGTTAAAAAATTCCTTCATGGACTTCTTGGGCTAAAACACTTCTAAATAGGATTTATCAATAATTTTCCCATAATTATATGTCTGAATCATATATGTTTTTAAAAAATAGATGATAAATATAATTTTAAAAATAGCTATTCATTTTTTGTAATTCAAATTTGATTTAAACATATAGGTAGCGTTTGGTAACGTTTACGTTTTTAGTTTATGTTTACAAATATTTTATAAACTGGTTTTTATTTATTTTTAGAAAAATATAAATAATAAACGCGTTTGGTTTGGAAAAAATGTTTGAAAAATTTTGAAAACATAAACTAAAAAACATGTTTGTTAAGGCTAATTTTTTTTTTTGACAATGAGATCATACACATTGTAATAAGCATCCATAATAACAATATTGATACAATACCAACTATAGATAAATTTAATAACCATATTTTAGTAATGTTCATAACTTTTTACAAACCATAATAATAACATCTCAAAATTTGTGGAAAAGAGAAAGATCTTTTTTTTCTTTTTTTTTTTTTGACAATGGGATCATATCCTTTTAGTTTTTTTTTTTGTTTTTTTGGAATCATCTAAAATCCGTAGTTCACAACATCTTCATAGATAGATAGATACAGAGAGAGAAAGAACAAAGTTAGAGAGAGAGAGAGAGAGAGAGAGAGAGGGGAGAGAAGTGGCCATGGCTACATGTAACATGGCATCAGTTGCAGTTGGGTTTGTGCTCTCATCATGATCATCAAATAATGCTTTGACATCAAGCTCTTCTTCTAGGACTGGTGTAGCATTTCCTTTTAAGAACAACAATGGCAGTGTTTCAAGAAGGATGATGGTTGTGCGTGCATCCGAAGAGGGGAGTACACAGAGAAGAGTGGGGAGACAAAGAGAGAAGGGAGAGGAGAGGGAAGAGAGAGAGAGAGACTGACTTGATTTGCTGAAGTTTCAGTCAACATGAAGTAGAGGAAGATGATAAGATTTAGATACAACTTTTATTTTACCGTTGGGAGAAAATAAATAGAATTCAGGTGCTCCGAAGATTTGAACCGTGGTCGCTATGTCGACAACTAAGTTACTATAGCTCTGCTACAGTGACTTCCGCAACAATGTCAAATTTATAAACCAATGATTTTTTTCAGTTTTCATTTTTTGGGTCAAATTTATAAACTGAGAACTAGTATTATAAATCAAAAATTTACCAAACAAGTTTTTAGCACAATTTTTAAAATTTTTGTAAATATAAATTGAAAATTGAAAACAAAATGGTTACCAAACAGATCCATAGCTATTGATATTCGATTATTTTTATTTTTTGTAAGAATATTTTACTTAACGAATCTTAAAATATAAACGGTTTGAATCACTAAAATGAAATATGTGGTGAGTTTTATAAGCTTCTCAAGTTCATGTTGAGATTAGAGAAACCTAATCCTTTTTTTAAATATATAAACAATAAAAAGCTTGGAAATACCTTTACATATCATTTTGTGCATAAATAATTTTTAAAAATTCAAAAAATGGTAGTGTTTTTTTTTTAAAAAGGTGATTTTTCGAAATAATTTGCAGGAAAGTTTTAGTAACAATTTTTGGTTTTCGTTTTTGAGAATGGAAAACAGAACTAAAATCATACCCAAATGCCTAACACACATGAGCAATTATTTAGCCTTTTAAAAACTTTATATGGCCACGTGCTTGTTCAATAAAAGTAAGTTATTTATATGGTTTTAAAAAATAAAACGTGAGAAAATCGCAAAATATTGCTAGTTGGAAACACTTTCATGTGGTCTTTCCAAAATATGGGACAATTTTTAGACACACATTTTATATATTTGTAGGAAAATTTTATGATACACACTATTAGGAATGTAAGAAAAATTGAAAAAATCAATTAAATTGGTTGAAGCGGACCGAATTGATTATATTTAGTTTGTTTTTTTAACAAGAATCGATTTGTGCGATTTTTTAATTTGATTTTTTTCGATTTTCGATTCGATATCGATTAAAGCATGATTTGCATTGAATTAAACCGAAACCGGTCACTTCAACATATATTGTCTTTATAATATATATAATATAATAATTTAATGATATTAATAAGTATAATAAATTATTAACCTTAATTAATTAATTTTATCATATCTATAACTTTAGTTTGTAAACACTTATTATGTACAATCTTAACTCTTTGGAAAATGGGTTGGTTTTTTGGCTATTTTAGCTTAGGCTAAAAGGTCTTGTTTGGGTTTGGTTTTTTGACTTTTTTGACTTTTCTGATAGAAAGAGTGAAATGATTATGGTTTGAATGTGACAGTTTGTCTTATTAACTTTTTAACCTATTTTGTATTTTTGTGGCTATTTTAGCCTTTTAGCCCTTAAAACCAACATGCCAAACAAAGGCTATTATTCTTAAAGTTTTAGTATTTTTTAACTTTTTTTTTGTTTGTCTGAATTTTTGTTAATCTATGAATTGAAAAGTATTTATTAAATGGATGGATTGGATCTGTTTGAAGTAGTGGACAAATAATTAATTCAATATTTTTACATAGATTAGTGGCTATACTAAAAAATGGCTCAAATTTGATAGGTTTTAGACCGATTAAACTGCACTGAATCGAATCGATTCAATTTTGTGCGGTTTGATGGAGAAGTGGTTTGTATTAGTATTCAAAATAGTAAAATTAATATTATCGGTTTGGTGAAAATTTTTACCTAAATACAGATCATACCTAACCAATTACATCTATACAGACTACCTTTTGGTTATGATTCAAAATGTCATTAGTTATACTTTATGTAATATCTAGTTATGACTCATTTTTTTTTTAGTTATGACAAAAAAAATTCAGTTATAACACTGGTAATCAACCCTACAAATGTTATAACTTACCTTTTAAGGGTATATATCATAGTATAACCCTAAAAAGATGCATCAACAATTTTTAATGTATAAAATCTTTTAATATAGATTTGTCATGCAATAAGGATACAAATACTATGTGCCTTTATTCATTTTTTTTAAACAATATTTTTGTTTTAGAAAAGAGTCAAAATCGTTGTGCATAAGCAACACATAGACATTGGATTTTCTCTCTTATCCTCTTTACACACTCCTTACCATTTTTGACATCCTGGAGTTGTGAAAATGAGATTCAGGAAAAAGGAGAGTGGGGTTAACGGTGGTGGGGGTTGGAAGGGGTTTGTGGTGGTGAAGAGGGTCGTGGGGTGGCGGTTAGAGATAGGGATTGAATTTGGATTTGAATTTGGATTTGGATGGTTAGGGATGGGGGTGTGTTTCGAATTATAGTTAGTGTAAAGAAAAAGAATGAAAAATTTAAAGTTTTGGAAGGAATGTAATTAAAAAGTTACAATTTCGCTCCAGTCCGAAATCAGATTGGATAGTGTTGTTGGGCCGTGATGGGTCTGATTCTGGACTCATCTCAATAACTCAAACCGTTCAATATGTAGAGTCCGTCGAGTACATCATCCTTACAAAAAGTCATGTTGATCAGATATTGATAGCAATTTGATCAGCTTGCATTTGTTTCAACGACAATTATGATTTTAAAAATAAATCGCAGACACTAATGCAAGCTAATCATGCAACTATTGATATCCAATTAACGTGATTTTTTTCAGAAATGATGTACTCGACAAACTCTACACATTAACAATTTGGATCATCGAGATCGGCCTGAAGTCAGATCCACCACAATCTAACAGTATTGTTTAGTCCGTTTCTGGACTGGAGAGCAACTAGACCACTTAAAAAGTAAGTGTAATAAATAAATATTTATCGTATAGAAAGAAGCACCCTCAATTATAGTATTGAGATTTTAATTCTCCTCCTAGGCCATCCAAACATAATAATAGCCTAAAATTGAAACATAATAGAATGAAGAAGTAGTTGAGGTTGGAATGGAAGTGATTGAGAAGAAGTGGTGGTTCACAACAAAAGTCACACAACATACCAAACCACCACACATTTCCACAGTAGGAATTTAAATGCTTAGCACAAAACATTGAAAATGAAAGGTTGAAAAATACACTGAACAAATCTTCAAGCCACTCAACATTGACCAATCCTATTAACAAAAAAACAAAAAATAAAATAAAATAAAATACTTGAAGGTTAGCCATGTTCAGCTCTAGCCTCTCGCTTTCTTTTAATATACCAAAACGTTTGGGGCGACTACTCTCTCTCCCTTTGTTCCATAGTAGTAAAAATTTCCATTGCAATTTTAATCTAAGAAATATGTACATAAAAGTGTTTACAATGGCTTGGTTAGACTTGCAAAAATGACATCTAGATCTATAATTAATTTTTTGTATTAGTCCTCTTTGACTACCATGCCAATATCTTAATCTCAAAACTTGCCTCAAAACTTGCCCGACGAGGGCTCATGGATTGGACCGACAAACCATCTCTTACGGACCATGTCATGACCCAACCCCAGAAATTTAGGGCTAGAATCGCAATTCACTAAATAATTCTAACCGTAACAATTTAAATGACGCAGGCGGAGACAAAATGAAAGTAAGAAAATAATTAAACATAAATTTTACTTCATTATATTATTTTGATAAAAGAAAATACATCTATAGGACTTTTATTATTTTATTATTTAGTGACCGGCCCTCAGTAAAAAGAACAAAAGGAAGAAAAGAAAAGAAAATAAAAAAACAAAATAACGGATCAACATCAAATTCTTGTGCGAGTTCCAGTACACGAGGTTACGGATCTTCCTTATATCTCATTACCTAAAAAGGTAACAGCTATAAGTATACAGCAAAGTGAGAAATATTATGCTAAGTGTATAGGGAATACAAAATAACCATGAATAGTTAAGTTAAACAATTACATAACTTAATTTGAATAAACAAATTATTCAAAGTGGCAGAAACTGAAATATAGAAATTATGTAAATAAATAACCATAACCACGGTATAGAATAGAACAGAGGTCACGGGAGTGACAGTCAGAATAGAGGTCAATGGATCCATGACAAACAGAAGACCATAAAGTGGCCAAACAAAGGCTAATGGTTATTTAAGTTCCCCAAGGCATAGGACTCCCGTAGTGGTACTTACAGAAAATAATTATTTACAAAATCATTCTCAAATAATTTCTAAAATTTAAACAAACATATTCATGGGTTTCAATAGAAGCAAATGGAGTTCAGAAAATAATTAACGTAATTGAAATATAAATATAAGTTATAAAATATAACTTGTATAAAATAAATTATGGTAATTTAAAATATACGTAAAATATATTATAGCAACTCAAGGTATAATATAACTGACCTTAATATTGACCCTTAACCTTTAGCTTTTTACCCTAGATTTCCCTCCTTTCTAACTGTCTACGGCACCTATGTTACATATATGTTTTTTTTTTTTTTTTCTTTGTTGCTCCGATGGTTAACCATTTCCTCCTTCAAAAATGCTTTAAAGCTCTAATATAGGAGCTCTAATAGCTCTAATGGGAAGATGAGACCCACCCTGATGTGATATTTGTGCCTTACTTTGTTTTTTTTTTTTTTACTTTGACACATCACTAGAGCTCAAATTAGAGCTCTAGATTTAGAGCTCTCTAGCATTTCTCTTTACTCCTTATATATCTGAAAAAAATGGTGATTCACCCTATTTCATTATTACCCTACCCTCCCTAATGACTCAATTCCCTAAATTAGTAGGTGTGTCAGGTGGTAATGCCATGCTAAGACACGTTGTTCCTAAATCCTTATCCATGATCTCAAATATTTGTATCCATTACGATTAATAATTATCTTAAATATTCTTTTGCTTTACTTAGTTTATATCACTTCGTTTTGTAACCCCTATTTAAATTACACTTTATCGCCTATCATCATAAATTAATTATTTAATTTGACTATTACTATCACTATTATTGTTATTATTATCATGATTGATTGTAATATTAATTAAATATCTAGGGTGTCACAAGCCAAATAATAAGCTTGGCTTGTGAGCTTAGTCTAACTATCTAAGATTTAGGCTTATATATAAATATATATTTAATTTTTAAATTCTTTTTATTTTATTTAATGTTGGGCTCATAGGCTGGGTTGGTGGGATAGTCGACAAGCCACCTCTCATCGGCCAACAAGCTGGTCTTGAAACCCTAGGCCTAGCCCAAGCCTCATTACAGTTGGGCCAACTCTCTGGAATTACAGGTTTGAATACGATAAAAGTACATCAGAATAGACAAGCTTAGGACAAATCGTAAACATTCGAGTTAAATAATGACCATTATATATACATGTAAAGCTAATTGAAATGTTTCTACCTTTCCTCAAGCACATAACACGCAAATTATTTTTGTAATTCTTGTATTTGGGTTTTTTGGTTAATCCACTAGTGATTGTGATAGAAAATTATAAACAATATCAATTTTTTTAAATATAAAATTTATCACTATAAATATTTGAGGATAAATTATAGGGAGATTTACCAATAAATCCTAAATGTTAAACTTATGAACCAATTGGTCCCAATTTTTTTCTAATAAACCGTTTAGTCCTTGGATATTTTGAGGGACCTTAATGCCCTTATTTAGATATTATTAGATGCATGCTCTTTATGAGGGTGTGTCACGTGCCACACACAATATGTCACGTGACACACAATGGGTGCCACACATCAACAAAATATACCAAAGCTCTTTATGAGGGTGTGCCACGTGACACACAATATGTCACGCGACACACACAATGGGTGTCACACATCAACAAGGTACACTAAGGCTCTTTATGCTTTTTGCCTTGGAGTGTCACGCGACACACAATATGTCACGCGACACACACAATGGGTGTTACACATTAACAAAGTACACTAAGACTCTTTATGCTTTTTGCCTTGGAGTGTCACGCGACACACACAATATGTCACGCGACACACACAATGGGTGTCACACATCAATAAAGTACACTAAGGCTCTTTATGCTTTTTGCCTTGGAGTGTCACGCGACACACACAGTGGATGTCACACATTAACAAAGTACACTAAGGCTCTTTATGCTTTTTGCCTTGGAGGGTCACGCGACACACACAGTGGGTGTCACACATCAACAAAGTACACTAAGGCTCTTTATGTTTTTTGCCTTGGAGTGATGTATGTCACGCGACACACACACGGAAGGATATAATTGACCACTCAATGTTACTAAACAAAGGAAATAGGATCAACTGGTAAAATATTTCCCCACTAATAGGACTAATCAGAACAATAGAAATAACCTTAGGACCAATCGGTAAAACTGTTTGTGAGATAGGATTTATTGGTAAATATCCCTTAATTGTATTGATTTTTTTCGAGATTTAAAAAAAATATAAAAAGTCTTGCTAATTAGACATAATTATTTTGATTTTCTTTTTAATAAGATAAAATAATTGAAATTAATGCAAGCAATAATGGATATAGAGGTAATAAAAGATAAGCTATACATTTAAAAGTAATGGCATGTCATTATTATTCAGGCATAATAACAAGAGAATTAAGTAACATGAATTAAAATTTAAAAAAATAATATAATTATATTAAATTTATAATATAAGTTTTTTCAAATTTCTCTTGAAATTTACATGAATGTTTAATTAATCGCCTTGGTTATGAGAAAGGGCTAGAATAATCATTGTGTTGTCTACCGTCATTGAATCCAAATATGAATGTAACTTTAATCGGATATGCTTAATCTGTAATACAAATTTAATAGTTGTAATTGTCAATTAGCTCGGTAAAGTTTTTCCATAAATATATTACTCACTCTGTTTTAAAATATTAATTTTTTATTTTATTTTTTATTATTTCAAAATATTAATTCATTTTCAAAAATCAAGGACAATAGTAGTATAAATTTCTTATTTGTCTTTTTTTTAAATTCATTAACAACATAAAAAGTACAATTATGACAATTGATATTTCCTAAAATACTATCAAAGACTATTTTGAAAAATTATGGCTTGTGTTTGAAATGATTTTCAAACTATGATTCTACCTCTACATTCCAATATGATTTTTGGATAGTATTGTCAAATCATATTTCCACAACATTTAGAAAACTATACAGAAAACTCTGTGTGAGGTGCGATTTTAAAATTTTTTTTTTTTAAAATTTGGCCTAATCACCGGATGTCCTACCAGACGTCCCACCAGTTGTTTGGCAAGTTGACTGGAACAGTACAATTTTTTTTTTTACAATTGACATATGTTAATTTTTATATATTCGAAAAAAATACTTTCCGAATTTTTAAAATTTTTTTATGTGCTTTAATAGAATTTTGAGTTGTATGTGTAGTTATGAGTTGTAAATTTTTGTATCAAATATCATATATCACATTAAAATTTCTCACTCAATTCAAAACTCTTTTACCAAACAAATTTTCCACACTCAAATCATAATTCCAAAACTCACAAACTCAAAATACAACTCCTGCTCTCAAATCATATTTAGAAAATTCTACCAAACGCAACCTATTTTTTTTAAAGTACAATAATTATATTACCAAAAAAAAAAAAAAAAGATTTCCTAAAAAAGACTATTATTTTGAGATGGAAGGAGTATCTTAAATATCAAAAATTAACAATCAAATAAAACCTTCATGAATAATGTTATTGTGTTTGTCAATTTCCGACCACACTGCCAATCAGGCACTCAGCTGGAGAACACTGGTAGAATAGATTAAGCCCGAACGACCTGCAATAGAAAGAAGAGAATCCGGCGGTGGTTCGTCCACCTGGGGGCACTCCGACGATCAAGTCAGTAAAATATCTCTCAAAGATAATCAATAGTGCTTAACTCACTAGACAAAGCATAAAACACATACCTTAGACCCATGGGGGTGCCTCACTTTTATAGCCAACACAATCCTAGTCCCAATAGAAGCCTAGCTCTAACAGACATAGGATTACTGCTAATCTTGGACTCCCAGTAGGATTAGGATAAACTCTCTCAGAGTCTTATCTTTACCTAAACTGAAATCTGCTCCCATTCTAGGACTCTTGTCCCTTATCTGCTTATCCCGGATTCCGGTATCTTCGCAGATAACCTCGGCCTAGCCGATATGATCTCGGCATCATGACCAGGACACGTGGCACCTCGAATGGCACTTCGGTGACACCTCGGCCATGTGTTGTCATTCAAAAATTATGTCTCCACAACTGCCCCCTAGGTTCTATTACCTTGTCATCCTGAGGTGATGGAACCTATATCATTTCTTCTATTTAGCACGTCGGCTAAGCTCGCTTCATCATCTTTTGTCAAAGTCAGAACTCGTCGGCTCAATATGACCGAGACCTATAGTCTGCTTTCATCAATGCCTTAGAACCAACGACCAAGTTCGTTCAAGTTTCTCAGCCGAAACCGTCCTCCTAGCCTAGGTATTTGCTTCATTGAATCAAGAACTCCAAGAGTTCCAGCACGCGTATGAGCTGGCACGCACAGCATTTCAACCGTTTTTACCACGCGTCTTTCCCCTACTGGACCGTACCTGATACGCGCCATCAAGTTGCATCATTTTTGCGTGCGCCGTCTGACAAGCACGTCGTCCAAGGCACCATAATTGCCATTTTGCCACCATCAACTCTCTCTCCGTCTTTTCACTTCTGCATCTTCGTTCTTGTTCAAACTTTCTCTCTCAAATCCTCCATTGCTGCTTTTGCGAAGCTTTCTGTAACTAGTTTCACTCTCTCCTTTCGGCGAGGCTTTCATTGCACTTCTTTGCTTACTACCACCGTCTGACACCGGCATACTTCACACCGGCCTTTTTGTAATCTAAACAATCACTCTTCAATGTTAGGCCGAAGTGCCTTCTTTCCTTTTCTGAATGCATTCTCTAATTTCTTCTTTCAACGTGGTTGTATGTGTCTTCTTTTTACTCTTGTATGATTCTATACTTAAAATAATTTGCATGTCTTCAAAATACACTTTAACTGTGCAATCTCCTTGGGGTGTAACACCTCGGTTGTACCCACTAATTGGTTTATCTTAGCCTCGGCTTAACACTTGAAAATATTTTTTTTACAATATTTTCACAAGTGTTATTTACAACTCGATACTTCACTCTTAGCAAGACTTTTGTCTTCAAATTTTTTCCAAGTCTTGGCAACATGGTAATCTCGGCAAGTATGTAGATACTTCTTTCAACATAATCTTGGCTTAACTTGTAAATTTTTCTCAAAAATTTCAACAAGTGTTAAACCAATCTTCCTTCAAGATGACCTTGGCATAACTTCAACTTGTAAGCTTAAATTTCAACAAGCGTTAAACGTGACCTCGGTTTAACTTGAATTTGTAAATTTAAATTTCAACAAGTGTTAAACACATCATCGGTTTAACTTAAACTTGTAAACTTAAATTTCAACAAGTGTTAAACATATCCTCGGTTTAACTTCAACTTGTAAATTTCAATTTCAACAAGTGTTAAACACATCATCGGTTTAACTTCAACTTGTAAATTTCAATTTCAACAAGTGTTAAACATATCCTCGGTTTAACTTCAACTTGTAAATTTCAATTTCAACAAGTATTAAACACATCATCGGTTTAACTTCAACTTGTAAATTTCAATTTCAACAAGCATTAAACATTGTCTCGGTTTAACTTCAACTTGTAAATTTCAATTTCAACAAGTGTTATACATATCCTCAGTTTAACTTCAACTTGTAAATTTCAATTTCAACAAGTGTTAAACACATCATCGGTTTAACTTCGACTTGTAAATTTCAATTTCAACAAGTGTTAAACATATTCTCGGTTTAACTTCAACTTGTAAATTTCAATTTCAACAAGCGTTTAAACATGGCCTCGGTTTAACTTCAACTTGTAAATTTCAATTTCAACAAGTGTTAAACCAATCTTAGCTTGTGAAATTCTAATTCCCAAACATCATTTTTTAGCTCTTTGCCCTCTAATGTGAACTTAAGTTTCACTTGGGTTCTCATTAGGCATGTGGCTTTGACCTCGTCACCGATGTAAGATTCGAACAAAGACTGGCCGAGGTTATCAACCTTGGTCTCTTTACTAAGGCACTCAGCTCCAATCTGTGTCTGATTTTGCCAATATGACAAGTCCAGGTTAACCCAACTTAGTTCAACTTTATTATATGCAAGTAAAGTTTCTACTCTGCCATATAATAAGTTTAAATTATTCATCATGTTTCAATCAGAAACATCGTCATAGAACTGGTCGGTCCTATCGCACAGATTTCAAAAATCAAACTAGCACTTTATTATTGCTTCAGTTGTTATGCCCCATTGCCGGCAACCTTTCTCAGGTTGAGGTCCCTAACTTTGAACTCTCTTGGGCTGACCTTCTTGTTGTAAGTCCTAGCAAGTTGTTGCTGGTATGCCCCCAGTCGAATTGCTATTCTATCGCACGTTGCAGGTGGATTTCAAAGCATTTTCATGCTTTTTTACATAGGCTTCAGCTTCCTTTTGCATTTAAAGCCAAAAGAATCCCTACGATATTACTCTATGGGCAAGGGATCTGCCCCCTGCATGGCTTCCACATACTCCTTTGTGGACCTTATATAAACATTCTTTAACTTAGGCCAAGCTCTTCTCTTCTTGGACTTAATCATCTAGGCCGAGATCTTGTCTTTTGGGATCTGAGATCCGAGATCTGGAATCCGGGATCTGTTCACTTGGGCTGAACTCTTGTCTTCTTGTATCCAGTATTATCTCGGCCTCACTTCGGCGAACCATTTCTCTTCTCTTGTTTGGGCGCCTTTGTCCCCGGCGTGTCCTCCTTGACTCTGGCATACTTTTCTATCCTGGCCATCAGCTTCACCATGCTTTTCGGCAATGTCTTTGCCAGTGATTTTCGAAGCAGGCAGTCATCCTTCAAGCCGTTTTTAAACGACACGACCGCCACCTCTTGGTTGCATCCGGGTATTCGGTTGAATACCTCATAATACCTTTTGACATAGGCCTTAAGACTTTCATCCTCGCCGATCTTCAGGGCCATTAGGGCGTCCACCCTCAATGGCTGTAACTTGTTTGTCACGAACCTAGCCACAAACATCTCGGCCAGGCCTTCTCAAGTTTTCACAGTTCCTTTCGGCAACTTGTGAAACTAGTTTGATGCAATTTCTCCGAAAGATGAGGGGAACACCTTGCGGGGCAACGACTCGTTCCCGGTGTACAACGCCATCGAGTTCAGGTACAAGCCGACGTGAAAGTTGGGGTCGACTTACCATTGTAGATTTGGAATCTTGGCATGCTAAACCTCTTCGGGGCTTCGAATTTGTCTAATTCTACCGAGAACGGCGTTCTCGGCTTGACCGGGGAGGTTACCTCGGCATCTTGTTGCTTCCTCTGTAGGTGATCCCCCAGATCCTCTTTGGTCCGTCTAGGAGCTCGGCTATCTCCTAACTTAAGCCTTTTCGGTGCACTACTCCCAGTTTCATTATGGGTGCTTTTGGACTTCCCTCCATTGGTTGTGTCGAAGCACAACTCCTGCCCTTGAACATGCCGGTGTTCTTTGGGGTTGGCTTCCTTGTTGCGATGCGTCCTCCTCGATTCTACCCTTCTTGACTCTCCTCGCCCGACCTCCTTTGAAGGCCGGTGACAGTGTTTTTCGGTCCTGGTGTGCTGGGGGACTGTAGGGACTGTTTTCTACCCCTCTTCTCAGGCATCCTCCTTTGCCGTTGGAATCGGCATATCTTGTACTGGGAACGGTGGATGCACGACGTTATTCTGCATCATGAAATTGACCACTGTTTGTAGGTCCGCCAATTTGTTCACCATGGCCTTTACCTCATCGTCCCTCCGCAGACATCTTTTTTTTCATACCTGGAGGTCGTCCTCGTTGTAATACTCGCTCCGGTCCGTTTTCTTTGGTACGTCGCTCTCCTGGCCGACGTTCTTTCCTTCGTGATTCTTATCGTGAGTCTCTTTGTTGTAGTTGTCTTCTTCGACGTCAAGGTCTACAGGTTTCCCACTCCCATTAGGAATGTCGTCCCCAACCTTCTCTTTCTGTCCGTCGTTGGCCATCTATTCTTCTTTCTTTCCCACAGACGGTGCCAAATTGTGTGTGTCAATTTCCAACCACACTGCCAATCAGGCACTTAGCTAGAGAACATTGGCAGAAGAGATTAAGCCCGAATGACCTGCAATAGAAAGAAGAGATTCCGGTAGTGGTTCGTCCACCTGGGGGCACTCTGACGATCAAGGCAGTAAAATATCTCTAAAAGATAATCAATAGTGCTTAACTCACTAGACAAAGCATAAAAAACATACCTTAGACCCATGGGGGTGCCTTACTTTTATAGCTAACACATTCCTAGTCCCAATAGAAGCCTAGCTCTAATGGACATAGGATTACTGCTAATCTTGGACTCCCAGTAGGATTAGGATAAACTCTCTCAGAGTCTTATATTTACCTAAACTGAAGTCTTCTCCCATTCTAGGACTCTTGTCCCTTATCTGCTTATCCCGGATTCTGGTATCTTCGCAGATAACCTCGGCCTAGCCGAGATGATCTCGGCATCATGACTAGGACACGTGGCACCTCGGTTGGCACTTTGGTGACACCTCGGCCAAAATTGTGTGTGTCAATTTCCGACCACATTGCCAATCAGGCACTCAGCTAAAGAACACTGGCAGAATTGATGAAGCCCGAACGACCTGCAACAAAAAAAAGATATTCCGGCGGTTGTTCGTCCACCCGGGGGCACTCTGACGATCAAGTCAGTAAAATATCTCTCAAAGAGTGCTTAACTCACTAGACAAATCATAAAAGACATACCTTAGACCCATGGGGGTGCCTCACTTTTATAGCCAACACAATTCTAGTCCCAATAGAAGCCTAGCTCTAATGGACATATGATTACTGCTAATCTTGGACTCCCAGTAGGATTAGGATAAACTCTCTCAGAGTCTTATCTTTACCTAAACTGAAGTCTTCTCCCATTCTATAACTCTTGTCCCTTATCTGCTTATCCTAGATTTCGGTATCTTCGCAGATAACTTCGGCCTAGCCGAGATGATCTCGGCGTCATGACCAGGACACGTGGCACCTCGGCTGGCATTTCAGTGACACCTCGGCCACGTGTTGTCATTCAAAAATTATGTCCCCACAACTGCACCCTAGGTTCTATTACCTCGGCATCCTGAGGTGATGGAACCTATATCATTTCTTCCATTTAGCACGTCGGCTAAGAGGACGGTTTCAGCTGAGAAACTTGAACGAACTTGGTCGTTGGTTCTAAGGCATTGATGAAAGCAGACTATAGGTCTCGGTCATATTGAGCCGACGAGTTCTGACTTCGGCAATAGATGATAAAGCGAGCTTAGCCGACGTGCTAAATGGAAGGAATGATATAGGTTCCATCACCTCAGGATGCCGAGGTAATAGAATCTAGGGGGCAGTTGTGGGGACATAATTTTTGAATGACAACACGTGGCCGAGGTGTCACCGAAGTGCCAGCCAAGGTGCCACGTGTCCTGGTCATGACACCGAGATCATCTTGGCTAGGCCGAGGTTATTTGCGAAGATACCGGAATCCGGGATAAGTAGATAAGGGACAAGAGTCCTAGAATGGGAGAAGACTTCAGTTTAGGTAAAGATAAGACTCTGAGAGAGTTTATCCTAATCCTACTGGGAGTCCAAGAATAGCAGTAATCCTATGTCCACTAGAGCTAGGCTTCTATTGGGACTAGGATTGTGTTGGCTATAAAAGTGAGGCACCCCCATGGGTCTAAGGTATGTCTTTTATGCTTTGTCTAGTGAGTTAAGCACTATTGATTATCTTTGAGAGATATTTTACTGACTTGATTGTCGGAGTGCCCCCGGGTGGACGAACCACCACCGTTTGGGCTTAATCTATTCTGCCAGTGTTCTCCAGCTAAGTGCCTGATTTGCAGTGTGGTCGGAAATTGACACACACAATTTGGCGTCGTCTGTGGGAAAGAAAGAAGAATAAATGGCCAACGACGGACAGAAAGAGAAGGTTGGGGACGACATTCCTAATGGGAGTGGGAAACCTGTAGACCTTGACATCGAAGAAGACAACTACAACAAAGAGACTCACAATCAGAATCACGAAGGAAAGGACATTGGCCAGGAGAACGACGTACCAAAGAAAACAGGCCGGAGCGGGTATTACAACGTGGACGACCTCCAGGTATGGAAAGAAAGATGTCTACGGAGGGACGATGAGGTAAAGGCCATGGTGAACAAATTGGCAGACCTACAAACAGTGGTCAATTTTATGATGCAGAATAACGTCATGCAGCCACCGTTCCCAGTACAAGATATGCCAATTCCAGCGGCAAAGGAGGATGCCTGAGAAGAGAGGTAGAAAACACCAGGACCGAAAAACACTGTCACCGGCCTTCAAAGGAGGTCGGGCGAGGAGAGTCAAGAAGGGTAGAATCGAGGAGGACGCATCGCACCAAGGAAGCCGACCCCAAAGAACACCGGCATGTTCAAGGGCAGGAGTTGTGCTTCGACACAACCAATGGAGGGAAGTCTAAAAGGACCCATAATGAAACTGGAAGTAGTGCACCGAAAATGCTGAAGTCAGGAGATAGCTGAGCTCCTGGACGGACCAAAGAGGATCTGGGGGATCACCTACAGAGGAAGCAACAAGATACCGAGGTAACCTCCCCGGTCAAGCCGAGAACGCCGTTCTCGGTAGAATTAGATAAATTCGAAGCCTCGAAGAGGTTTAGCATGCCAAGATTCCAGATCTACAATGGTAAGTCGACCCCAACTTTCACGTCGGCTTGTACCTGAACTGGATGGCGTTGTACACTGGGAACGAGTCGTTGCTCTGCAAGGTGTTCCCCTTATCTTTCGAGAAATTGCATCGAACTGGTTTCACAAGTTGCCGAAAGGAACTGTGAAAACCTAGGAAGGCCTGGCCGAGATGTTTATGGCCAGGTTCATGACAAACAAGCTACAGCCATTGAGGGTGGACGCCATAATGGCCTTGAAGATCGGCGAGGATGAAAGCCTTAGGGCCTATGCCAAAAGGTATTATGAGGTATTCAACCGAATACCAAGATGCAACCAAGAGGTGGCGGTCGTGTCGTTTAAAAACGGCTTGAAGGATGACTGCCTGTTTCGAAAATCACTGGCAAAGACGTTGCCGAAAAGCATGGAGGAGCTGATGGCCAGGATAGAAAAGTATGCCATAGTCGAGGAGGACACGCCGGGGACAAAGGTGCCCAAACAAGAGAAGAGAAATGGTTCACCGAAGTGAAGCCGAGATAACACTAGATACTAGAAGACAAGAGTTCAGCCCAAGTGAACAGATCCCGGATTCCAGATCTCGGATCTCAGATCCCAGAAGACAAGATCTCGGCCTAGATGATTAAGTCCAAGAAGAGAAGAGCTTGGCCTAAGTTAAAGAATTTTTATATAAGGTCCCCAAAGGAGTATGTGGAAGCCATGCAAGGGGCAGATCCCTTGCCCATAGAGTAATATCGTAGGGATTCTTTTGGCCTTACATGCAAAAGGAAGCTGAAGCCTATGTAAAAAAGCATGAAAATGCTTTGAAATCCACCTGCAACGTGCGATAGAACAACAATTCGGCTGGGGGCATACCAGCAACAACTTGCTAGGACTTACAACAAGAAGGTCAGCCCAAGAGAGTTCAAAGTTAGGGACCTTAGCCTGAGAAAGGTTGTTGGCAATGGGGCATAACGACTAAAGCATTAATAAAGTACTAGTTTGATTTTTGAAATCTGTGCGATAGGACCGACCAGTCCTATGACGATGTTTCTGATTGAAACATGATGAATAACTTAGACTTATTATATGGCAGAGTTGAAACTTTACTTGCATATAATAAAGTTGAACTAAGTTGGGTTAACCTGGACTTGTCATATCGGCAAAATCAGACACAGATTGGAGCTGAGTGCCTTAGTAAAGAGACCAAGGTTGATAACCTCGGCCAATCTTTGTTCGAATCTTACATCGGCAACGAGGTCAAAGCCACGTGCCTAATGAGAACCCAAGTGAAACTTAAGTTCACATTAGGGGGCAAAGGGCTGAAGAATGATGCTTGGGAATTGGAATTTCACAAGCTAAGATTGGTTTAACACTTGTTGAAATTGAAATTTACAAGTTGAAGTTAAACCGAGGCCATGTTTAAACGCTTGTTGAAATTGAAATTTACAAGTTGAAGTTAAACCGATGATATGTTTAACACTTGTTGAAATTGAAATTTACAAGTTGAAGTTAAACCGATGATGTGTTTAACACTTGTTGAAATTGAAATTTACAAGTTGAAGTTAAACCGAGGATGTGTTTAACATTTGTTGAAATTGAAATTTACAAGTTGAAGTTAAACCGAGACCATGTTTAACGCTTGTTGAAATTGAAATTTACAAGTTGAAGTTAAACCGAGGCCATGTTTAAAGGCTTGTTAAAATTGAAATTTACAAGTTGAAGTTAAACCAAGGATATGTTTAACACTTGTTGAAATTGAAACTTAAGTTCACATTAGGGGGCAAAGGCTGAGAATAATATGCTTGGGAATTGGAATTTCACAAGCTAAGATTGGTTTAACACTTGTTGAAATTGAAATTTACAAGTTGAAGTTAAACCGAGGCCATGTTTAAATTTGTTGAAATTGAAATTTACAAATTAAACCGATGATGTGTTTAACACTTGTTGAAATTGAAATTTACAAGTTGAAGTTAAACCGATGATGTGTTTAACACTTGTTGAAATTGAAATTTACAAGTTGAAATTAAACCGAGGATATGCAACAAATTGAAATTTACAAGTTGAAGTTAAACCGAGACCATGTTTAACGCTTGTTGAAATTGAAATTTACAAGTTGAAGTTAAACCGAGGCCATGTTTAAAGGCTTGTTGAAATTGAAATTTACAAGTTGAAGTTAAACCGAGGATATGTTTAACACTTGTTGAAATTGAAATTTACAAGTTGAAGTTAAACCAATGATGTGTTTAACACTTGTTGAAATTGAAATTTACAAGTTGAAGTTAAACCGATGATGTGTTTAACACTTGTTGAAATTGAAATTTAAAGTTGAAGTTAAACTGAGGATATGTTTAACACTTGTTGAAATTGAAATTTACAAGTTGAAGTTAAACCGATGATGTGTTTAACACTTTGAAATTGAAATTTACAAGTTGAAGTTAAACCAAGGATATGTTTAACACTTGTTGAAATTTAAGTTTACAAGTTGAAGTTAAACCGATGATGTGTTTAACACTTGTTGAAATTTAAATTTACAAGTTGAAGTTAAACCAAGGTCATGTTTAACGTTTGTTGAAATTTAAGCTTACAAGTTGAAGTTAAGCCGATGTCATTTTGAAGGAAGATTGGTTTAACACTTGTTGAAATTTTTGAGAAAAATTTACAAGTTAAGCCAAGGTTATGTTGAAAGAAGTATCTACATACTTGCCGAGATTACCATGTTGCCAAGACTTGGAAAAAATTTGAAGACAAAAGTCTTGCTAAGAGTGAAGTATCGAGTTGTAAATAACACTTGTGAAAATATTGTAAAAAAAATATTTTCAAGTGTTAAGCCGAGGCTGAGATAAACCAATTAGTGGGTACAACCGAGGTGTTACACCCCAAGGAGATTGCATAGTTAAGGTGTATTTTGAAGACATGCAAATTATTTTAAGTATAAAATCATACAAGAGTAAAAAGAAGACACATACAACCACGTTGAAAGAAGAAATTAGAGAATGCATTCAGAAAAGGAAAGAAGGCACTTCAGCCTAACATTGAAGAGTGATTGTTTAGATTACAAAAAGGCCGGTGTGAAGTACGCCGGTATCAGACGGTGGTAGTAAGCAAAGAAGTGCAATGAAAGCCTCGTGTAGACGTCCCCGAACGCATCCCGGGGAAAGGGAGTGCGAGTCCCTCCCGTTCTGGTTTGATATTGGGTCACTACAGTTCGAAGGACTCAAATGTCACGGTTCTTAATCTTGAACCAAAGAGTCCAAATCTGGCAAATCGTTTTGAAAACAAATTTTTTGAAAGAAGTGCCAAACATGGACTGATTCGCCAGATACAGAGTCGCCACCTAAATATTTTTTTTTGGGAAATTTAGGAAACCCTGACTCGGTGCCAAAGGCCACGTGTCCGTCATCACCAAAGTTGCCTCGGCTCGGGAACTTGGGTACGATTGGGGAAGGTCACTTCGTGAGCACCCCCGCTCGCCCGGTCAAAGACCGGCCTCTACTAACCATGATATCTTATTTTGAAAACATTGTGTGCTTTTGTTCCGGTTATTAGCCTAGATTACTATGTGATGCGCACAGCATACAAGTATAGACTGAGTCGCCTGAATTGGAACAAAACACTTCATGTTTGTTTGTTTGAAAATGGTTTGATGGTGCTACCCGCAGGTAGGCTAAGACGTGGATTTGCCACCCTCAGGTGGGCTTAGAAAACATGATTTTGCCACTATCTAGTGGGCTTAAAACAAACAATCAATGCATTGTCCCAATTCAAATAACTCAACCTCCACCCACAGGCATTCAAGGCAGTTATATCACATAAGCACATAGCCTCATGGTAAGCATGCTATTCATGGCAGTCACTCACACGCATGCAAGGATGCTAAAGCATAAAACTCACCGAGTACTCCAAGCCAAAACAGAAACTCATTAGAAATCATGCATGATCCTAGATACACAGAATTGCCTAATGCAACACATGCAAAAATGCAACTATAGCAGGCTCGGCTATTCTAAACATGGCATATGGAATGCTACAACTAACACGTATTCAATTTGGAATTGAAATACAAATGCAGTTTGTATGATGCGCCGAGCCCGATGCGTGCAAAACAGATGAATGATGCAAACATGCTGTCATACTGTATGCTAATTGAAATATGCCTATATCTAACCATCATAAGCGGGTAAATAAAAGGGAAGAAAGACGTGGGGTTGGAAGACATACATCACACTCACCCACACTTATTACAATCATGCCCTCGCGCAGAGGGTCCGAATAAATAATACAGTCCCGAATGAAAGAATAATACAGTCCACATAATACAGATCCCTAATTAATTAACAAATTAACTAAAAAAACTGTAAACTGGCATGCAAGCCAGGGGGGCTGCCTTGATTCTGATGAATGCTGCATGTTTGGGCTGCTTTGCGCGGAAATCCACTGGGATGCCCCAATTAGCCTCTGTTTGCAATGTTTCTCGAAATGCGTGCCAGACTCCGAAAAGTTGCTGATTCTCCATTTTGCTGCAACAGAGAGCAGGAAAGGGGCATAGCAATGTATTTCACAAATATATGCATGCCTCGATCCTCGTGCCACCAATCACGCATATCGATGCATGATGGCCGAGGAGCCGAATTGCACAACTCAATATAGGATGAATGCATATGAATGCTACAACAAAACCTAACTCCATCATGGATAATCCGGAGTGTCGGTGACTTGGGAATTGAGACCCGTTCCGTCGCTCGGAGTACGAAACGTGCCTCGTTTCCCGTGCCCGGGCTAACTCCTATCCCGAACACGATGCGATATGCATGATATGCATGAAATGTAGCTAATATGCAACCCTAACATACACAATGTCATGGAATGGCATACACGCTATACGAGGTAATATACAACCGGGCATACACAATGCTATGGGTGAAATGGCATACGCAATGCAATAATGGGCTTACACCAACATGAGAGAGCCTCAGCCACACTCACATAGGAGGCCATCAGATGAAAACAAGATACCTCGAAGTGCGTGCCCGCGGGCACGCAAACCGAGAACGGACCCTCGGGCACCGAAATGCCACTCTAATGAGACATGGCAAAGACATGGAATATGGTATGCTAACATGCAAAAATCAGTGGCAAAATGAGGGGCAAAACAGCCCCGAAATGAGGCGAAATAATACCCGATGTATGAAATGATCCCGAAACATGGATTTCAATGCAAAAAATGGCCTACAGCTATACCATACATGCATAATTGATACATGACATGAAAAAGAAGAAGCAAGGAAGCCCCAAAACTCAATTTTTACAGTACAAAACAAGGCCAAACAGCAATCACAAGTAGGGCTAAGATGGCATACAAAAATGGCTCCGCAAGGGAGGTCATGAAGCAAGTGGTAGATGCAAAGCCCAAATGAAAAAATACCCTTCTACAACACTGAAGAGGGACTAAAAATATGAACATTTACAGTAGATGACAAGCCTCAAATCAGTATGCAAACATGCTCAAAATGCAATGCAAGATTAAGGCCACAAGAGGGTATAACATGAAGTAGACCAAATATACATCAAATGGCCAAAGACCCTTAATGAAACATGCCAAGGAGGTCAAAATATAGTCACTTTCAGTTCTGATCATGGCCGAAAACAGAAGCTAGATAAGCCTAAAAAAGCATGCAAAAATGGGGGCCAAAGAGGGGTATAATGGTAAGTACAACATGGAGGCCCCCAACAGTGTTGAGCCCTTCTACAATGTTGTAGAGGGGCTCAAAATAAGCCAACTCACAGTTTATATCATGCTCAAAAACAGATCACACATAGACTAGAAATACCATGCAAGATATGGTATACAAAGAGGTATTGAAGCAAGTACCAAATGGGGGGCTCAAACAAGGTTGAGCCCTTAAACAAACATGAAGAATGGCTCAAAATAATGACCCTTTCAGTTAGGGTCGGAGCCCAAAACAGTAAGCAAATAGGCTAAAAAATGGTGCAAAAAAGTGCTACAAAAGAGGGAAAGATGAACTTACCCTTGAAGACCAACTTTTGCTACCTCTTGGACCAAGGAATGTGCTTCTAAGCTGCTGAAAAGCCCTCCTGCTGCTGGAAATGGAGTGGTGGTGGTGGTGCTTGGTGGTAGTGAAGAAGAATGGAGCCAAAACTTGAGAAAATGAGAGAGAAATGGAGAGATATGTATCTATATGCTCAACCAAGTTTTCCAACCCTGAGGGAGAGCTAGAGCTGCTGTGTGTATGCAAGGATGGAGGAGCAATGGAGGGAAAGTGTGTAGGCTTATGGGATTAAGTTCCCTCTCCTACAAAAAGTCCCCCGAAATCAGATATTTTTGGGGAAAAGCTATACAGCTGCAAGGCACACCTCCCAAGGATCATGGCCGGCCTGCTGTTTTTGTTGCAGGTGGCCGGCCGGCCACCCCCTATGGCCGGCGGCCAAGGGGCAAAATGGTCCAAAACAATTTCTGGCCGGCCACCAGATATTGGTGTCCTCCCAGGTCTCCTCATCACAACCCTGTGGTTCAAAATTGGCAACTCTAAAACAGGAGAGAGAATAGGCCACTTTTAGGAGGGTTCAAAAGTCAAATGGAATTACTGGCCGGCCATAGACTTTTAGGGTCCTCCCATGTGTGTACAACACAAATATGTGGTTTGGGTTGAAGAAAATGCCCTAGGGTAGTCAACATTGGCTCGGAAGTGAGAAAAAACGGGCGTCGGAGGGCGCCGGAGGAGCATAACTGGTTGCTGAGACAATTGCTGGCCTCCCACCCTTCAGTGACCTTCCTGGTGATAAAACAGAGGTACCTGCCAAAAATGAACGAAAACCGATGCAAAACGAATGCTCGGGGCCAAAACACGCAGTTCGGGGTCCCGAAAATAGGCTGTTAAGCACCGAAAGTGGCATTCGACCACGAAGTGGGTCTCTCAGACCTCAGTGTCCCTCAAAAGGGAGTAAATAAGATGTATGAAAAACCGGAGGAATCGGAGATGGTTAGACGGTCCTGAACCGAGGCACACGGCCTGACGGCTCCGAAAACCTAGAACTGGGCTCCGAAATGGGCAAAATGGCCTACGGCCACGGAATGTAGCCCACGGCCACTGAGAGATGGTCTACAGGACCTCTTCCTCCCCTCAGGAAGAGAAACAGAGAAAACCGAGTCTGGTTCGCAAACCGAGACAAGGTACAGAAGAGGGTTCGGAAGTCCGGAGGCAGGGCTCACGTCGCGACTCTGAGACTTCTAAACGAGCACAGTATGCAACATCACTGAGCGCTCAATTGGTGACGTCTGAGTCTTAAGGTCGGTCAAAAATGGGGTGTCTACAGTTGCCCCTCTTTGACAGAACTTGGAAGTCACGAGTGACGGGAGTGAATGTCAAAGTCCAGAGACGACCCATTTTTGACAAGGCCGAAGACTTAGACAATCATACAAGATGAACAGAGATATGTGCCCGCAGGCGTGCCCGCAGGCAAAGGGGCAAAATGCAAAGCGATATGCACGGAGCCAGATGTAACTTAATGATCATGCAAGTGCAGCAAGCTGTAATGAAGCAAGTATTCGCAAATAGATGCAACAGTTTTAAGCAAGAATGCAAAGCAACAACTACATTTCATGCAGTTAGGAATGCGGAGAATTATTCAATTCTCGTCGCGTCTCACACGGAGAAGATACGATACCTGCGCGATTCGTCTGGTCGCACCAGCCTCAAATGAACCGTACATACAATATCGTGCCTGCAAAAAAGAGAAATTCAACAAGAACAATATGCTAACAACATATATTCAATGTGATTCCTGTGATTCCGAAAGTTTGACACACGCAGTGTCGGCGAGTAAATGTATCACAATGCGAGAAAGGAACGTGCGTGACAACGCATGCTCGAGCACAGAGGTATGGTACACCAAGAAAACATGCATGAAACATGCATGACGATGTAAAATGCTCATGAGAATGCAAGTTATGTGCACAACAATGCAAAACGAGCATAAATCAGGGTGCCCGTTTGTTGCGAAACAACGAGTAAGGAAACGCGCATTTCGGTGAAGGCGACTCGACTGCGGCCTCTGGTTCACCTCCCGAAGAGGTTACAACATGCTTAAAAAGGATACACTCTGATTTTGATGAGTAATGATGAGACACATGTCATAAATTGCAGCTGAAGTTCCGGCGGAGCAATTTCGCGCCAGAAGTACACTTTTCTTGAACTTTTTCAGGTCCGGGAACTCCAATCTTCCTCAAAATTTGCAGAGAGCTAGGTGAGCATGTGGGGGACATGGCCGGCCAGCTGGTTGCCTAGGGGAGGCCACCGGCCAGTTTCCAAAAAGCAAATGGCCGGCCAGCCAGAAAAGGTGGCCGGCCGGCCACCTGCCCAAATCCGGGGGCAACTTTGTCTTTTCACCTCATTTTTTATATTCTCTCATCCATTCACTTCGAGCTCACACCCACAGCTGCGAAATCTTCTCCTCTTGCCTCCCAAACCATTTTTTCCTTCAGATCTGCACTTTATACGCGCTTTTCAGCCTCCCACGCAAGTTGTTTTCGCAAAAACATTCGATTTTAAGCACTTTGGACCGATTAAATTTTGATTTCGGGGCTTCTTTTCTCATTTTCACCACTTGAGGTAAGTTTGTCTCAATATTTGGAAGATTTTCTCGGGAGTTGACTTTTGTTGACTTTTCCGAGAATTTTGGCTCATTTTTGCTCATTTTTTGCTCCTTTTGCAGATTTTTCGAAATGGCGGGTAATTTCCCTCATGGTGGAGGTCCTCCAGGTGCCGGGGATGATTTCGATATCATGACGCTGCCCCCGAGGGTCCGCCCCTTTATTCCCGAGAGATACGCCCCGTCGGTGCACATTCTTCCGCGGGCCATTTTTCGTCATTTTACTGACTTCAATGATCGGGCACCCGGAGATCTACTTCTACGAGAGCCGGAGCATCACCTTTCTTACGAGGCACGAGAGGTATTTTACTTCATTTTCTGTATTTTTCGTGCATTTCATACCTTTGCCATGCTTGAACACACAGTTTAGCCTATGACATAGTACTTTGCTTGCATCCTGAACATGTGGCTTAAACACTTGAATTTCTGAACACTAGGCTCATCGATTGATTGTGAACGCACGGTACACATTAGTTAAGAATTGAACACACGGCTCAAACACTGATTTGTCGAACACACACAGCCCGAATTTGAAGGTGAACACACAGCACACACTGACTAAGAGTAGAACACACAGTCCCAAACTCTGATTTTCTGAACACACAGTTCTAGTTAATGGTGAACACACAGCCCACACTGATTGAGAGTAGAACACACAGTCCCAAACTCTGATTTTCTGAACACACAGTCCAAGTTGATGGTGAACACACAGCCCACACTGATTGAGAGTAGAACACGCAGTCCCAAACTCTGATTTTCTGAACACACAGTCCAAGTTGATGGTGAACACACAGCACACACTCTGATTGAGAGTAGAACACACAGCCCTAACTCTGATTTTCTGAACACACAGTCCAAGTTGATGGTGAACACACAGCCCACACTGATTGAGAGTAGAACACACAGCCCTAACTCTGATTTTCTGAACACACAGTCCAAGTTGATGGTGAACACACAGCCCACACTGATTGAGAGTAGAACACACAGCCCTAACTCTGATTCTGAACACACAGTCTAGACATTGAGATGAACACGCAACCCATATTTTGATTTTCTGAACACACAGTCCAAGTTGATGGTGAACACACAGCCCACACTGATTGAGAGTAGAACACGCAGCCCACTGATTGAGAGTAGAACACCAAGCCCAACTCTGATTTTCTGAACACACAGTCCAGAGTTGATGGTGAACACACAGCCCACACTGATTGAGAGTAAACACGCAGCCCAAAACACTGATTTTCTGAACACACAGCCCAGACATAAAGCGAACACGCAGCACACTGATTAAGATTTGAACACGCAGCCCAAAACACTGATTTTCTGAACACACAGCCCAGACATTAAAGGAACACGCAGCCCACTGATTAAGATTTGAACACGCAGTCCAAAACACTGATTTTCTGAACACACAGCCCAGACATAAACGAACACGCAGCCCACTGATTAAGATTTGAACAACAGCAACTGCGTTTGCAGACGCTCATTCATTCATTTGAACACTGCTCATTCATTCATTTGCACACAGCTCATTCATTTCATTTGCCACAGCTCATTCATTTGCACAGCTCATTCATTTCATTTGCACATAGCTTATTCATTTCATTTGCACACAGCTCATTCATTCATTTGCACCAGCTCATTCATTCATTTGCACACAGCTCATTCATTTCATTTGCACACAGTTCATTCATTTCATTTGCACACGGCTTGTTCATTTCATTTGCACACGGCTTATTCATTCATTGCAGCTTCTTCATCTGATTCTGACACATGCATTCATTCTGAATGCAGGTTGGCTCTCGTACCGTGCGAGGATACGGCTCCACTGCTGCGAGAGAGTGGTATACCGAGCTCCCGGAGGCTGTCCGGGATTTGGTTGATTTAGCAGGGTTCGGGGCCTTCTGCATGGGGTTATCACATTGTCCTGCCAGTAGGACACTGTTAGCCGCTTTGGTGGAGAGATGGTGGGACACCACCAATTCCTTCCATTTTTCCGCCACCGGGGATTTGACCATGACCCCGCTAGATTTCGCCGTACTTACCGGTCTGGACATAGGAGGTTGGCCCATTCCTTATGACGAGGATATGGGCGAATGGGAGGCCGCTTGGGTACATCTGTTGGGGGCCCGCCCGCCTGTGGACAGAGCTTCTGGGAGAGTCCGGTACACCTGGTTCTCTTCCCGTTTTCGGAGGCCGGAGATGGAGCCCGAGTCTCCTGAGGAGGTTGAGCAGTACACCCGCGGTTTCCTTATGTTCCTCTTTGGTACCACTCTGTTTGCTGATAGGGGGAACACTGTCGGTTGTATCTTTTGAGTGCCCTAGTGGACCTATCACAGGTCAGTCGGTACGACTGGGGTGGCGCCGGCCTGGCTACCCTCTATTGCTATATGAGCGCGGCCTCTCGCGGGCGGGGAGACTTACTCGGCGGCTATTGGAGAGCCTGGGAGGTACGTTCTGTCCTCTTGATTTACATTTCTGCTCCTCATTACTTGTTCATTGCACACACGGCGCACTTTACATTCTGTATTTTGCCCTCAGCACTTTGTATTTACATTCCGCACTACTTTTCTCAGCTATGGGTCTACGTATATTTTCCGACGTTAGCCCCGGAGATGGAGGTGGCAGGGCTTCTTACGACCCCGTTCTCATTGGTATTCGAGGGCCAGCACCGACCAAGACCTCGAGAGACTCTCTTCTACCTGCGACAGTATTTTGACACTGTTCGGACGACAGAGGTATTTCAGAACTCTCAGTTCTTTTCCGTTTTCATCTTTGATTTGCCCTGTATATTCCCGATTTCTGATTGATTTATGCACTGATTATCCGCAGATTACGTGGCAGCCCTGGGCAGTCTTGGGCGATGGTCTCCGATTTCAGTATGCTGGAGGATCGGGCACTTCCCAGTACAGGATCCTGCTCGAGGGGCCGGTTGGTAGGGCATGGTTCCTGGGGGAACGTTTTTTGCGTCAGGTATGGGGGTACGTTTCTCAGGACCCTCCTGCCGCACCTCCAGCCACTATGCGGACTGCTGATAGACTCTCTACCCAGGAGGTCATTAGTGCTATGCAGGGCACCGATGCTTTGCTACATCTCACGGACGGGGACTACGCCACTTATCGTCACACATATCTGATGCCTCCCTTGACGGGAGTGCGTGCTCCGCCACTGGGCCTGCCGATGTACCATCTTCGAGCCGGCTCGTGCTACGGATATCCCCTCCTCCAGCAGGGCTGGTACATCTCGAGGTGGGGGTGGGTCGATTCCCCGATCCCTCCGACTCTTTCATCATCCTGGGTGGCCAGACATGCCGACCGAGTTGACGAGTTGGCGATTCGGGGCTCCTTACCAGGTCTCGCTAGAGCCTCCTCTTCCTGACCACAGATATGTCAGAGACCCTGATTCACCACCGGTATGTTTTACAGCTTTGATTTATCAGTCAGATATTTGGACATTCATTCCTTTACTGATAGTTTTGCATTTGTATCTGTAGCCTCCAGTTGAGTACATGGATGAGATGCTTGGGATGCTGGCCACATTCGAGGGCATGATCCTACGGAGGGAGGCACAGCTGGCCATTATGGGTGTACAGGTACTGTCCATCTTTCCTGTATTTAGCATATTTCTGATGACATGCTGGTTTTGAACATTCTGCTGTATTGATAGACTGTGTAGGGCACATCTGACACACACCCCACTCGCGAACATTCTGCTTTTCATATTTGAACTGATGTATTGAACTCTTCACTTTCAGATGCCTCCTGTATACGCACCGCCGCGGGCCGGGCCACCCGGGCCTTCTCAGAGAGGTCGAGGTGCTGGGCCATCTGGGCCCTTTCGAGGAGCTGGGCCATCCAGGCCTTCTCAGGGAGCAGGGCCATCCAGGCCTTTCCGAGGAGCTCGAGGAGCGGGGTCGTCTCGCAGACGTAGGGCACATGTTATAGAGGCAGAGCCTGATGAGGAGGAGGAGGAGGAGGTCGCAGATCGTGAGTCAGAGACATCTGCTGAGGAGGGGGGCTCCGGCCTTGGTTCCGGGAGTGGAGGCGAGGCTGAGGGGGATCCTGAGGATGACAGCTCCGACCCGGATGGTGATGATGGTGCAGAGGTTGTCCCGCAGAAGAGGATGAGGGGGCCTCCTCATTCCCGCTCCCGAGGATATTGATGTTATTTCCTGCTTTATTTTACTTTTTGCTAGTAGTTTGTAGCACTTTGCACATTGTTAGGCAGCAGTTTATTTCTGTAAAACTTGTACCTTTATTTTGTTGCAAAACATGATGGAATGAAACAGCTTTTGAAAAGGTGTTTGTATTTGAAACTCTTAGCATCGCATCGCATCATTTTGCACAAAAATGGAATTGAATGGGAATGTGCCTTGTGTATTTACCGGGTCAGGTAATGAACCGACGCAACAAATCAAACAACTCGACTCACTAAGAAATAACAGAATCTTAGCAAGTTTACAACTCGATAAGCAAAATACAACAATGTTAACGACTCGATAAACAAGACATAACAAAATTGCATAAACAAAAGGTAATAACTCAAAACACAAAATGCGACAGCTCGACAAAACTTACAACTCGATAAACAAAGCAACAACTCGATAAGCAAAATACAACAAAGCGTACTTCGGACGGACAATCTGGATGATGGAACGCATCCGAAACTGAGAGAAATGGAGGCCTTCGACATCCTTGATGCACAGAAATGCCTCAAACTTCCTTCCGGAGGGCAAAACAGGACCAATGCATGGCCGGCCACATTTTGCATCTGGGGACTGAAGGGTGGCCGGCCGGCCAGTTTTTGAAACAAAGATGGCCGGCCTGCTAGAATAGATGGCCGGCCGGCCACCTTTCCTGCAACTCTCAGAATTTTGACACTGTCCTCGAATAGTGTTTTACCCCCCTATAAAGCTCCAACTTTGGAACTCTTTCATTTCATCACTGCTTTGCACAAAAATGGAGGCATTTCTCGTAGAAAATCTCACATCTTGGATCTCTTCTTTAGATGGCTCGGAAAAGTTGAACTTCCGGGGTTTCGGCTTGAATGCACTATTCACGCTGGGCCGGACTTCACTGCATCTTCCTTTCCTCCATGCCGCGGTGAGATTTTGGAACCCAGTGACGCACGTCTTCAGCTTCGGAGGGCAAGAGGTATGTCCCACTTTTGAAGATTTTCAAGTTTTGATAGAATCCGAGCGAGGTGAGGAAATCTTGCCCCAACTCAATTTTGGCTATGCCCAAACCCTAGGGCGGATGTGCGGACTCAACGCACATGATGCTCGATCCCTGATTTGTAACGGAATGTTGGATATCCCAAGCCTGATTTACCGGTTCTCCGATGCTGGTGACCGCAGCGACCATCATTGGCAAGGCTTCCGGCGACACGCCCTCTGTTTATGCATGTTATCTCATTTTCTGTTTGCCTCGAGCTTTGGAGGATCCAGCGTCCGTCTGATTGAAGTGGCCCAAGGCTTGAAAGAAGGAAGGAGTTGCATCGCCATGACATTGGCGGAGACACTGATGGGCTTGGATGCTTTCTACTGTCGGGAGACAACTAGATTTGCAGGGAGTCCACTACTGCTGCAGGTAATGTTTCCCACCCGATCTCGCATATGTATTTGCTCACATCACTCGGCCCTCAGGCTCGGTTTTTCTCACAAAACCTTTTTCTTACTTTTCTCTCATCGTACATCTCTCTATTCTTGATTCTCTCATTTTTCATCCCTCCCCAGGTATGGTTGATGGATAAATTGCAGGTTGTGGATTCTTGCCCTGCTTACTCAGCCCGCGGCTACTTCTTTCAACAACGCCTAGTCGACGCCCTTGATGAGGGATGGTGGTTTGAATGGATGTGCAATTTGTCGGCAGATCGCATTGCGTGGCGCTGCCCTTGGCTCAATCTCCCGGCCATGAGCTACAGCATGTCTCGGCAGGTCGGGATTCGATTGCTCTTCTTGACTCACTGCGTATTCTATTTCCCATTCCGTATTCTGCGCCAGTTTGGCCATGATCAGACTTGCCCACCAGAGGGGATAGAGTATCCGGCTACCTTCCCGGTTCGAGGCGCACAGCTGGCTCGACAGGCCGCAGCATGGGGAAATAGAGAACTTCTGGCTCCTGCTCCCACTTTTAGTTGCACTTTGTCTGACGAGTGTTGGGATTGGCTCAACGAAGAAGCACAGCTTGGGCCTAGGTTGGCATCAGAGGCTTCAACTAGCTCTGGCAGGGGGCACAGGGACACCTGACTTGACTATGCCCCGGATTTATCGCTTTACTAGTACTTTCAAGTTTTCTTCCTGAGTGTAATAAAAAGCAACCTCAATTGTATACAAGAGCAAGAGAACTCTGTTTTGAAATCAATGAAATTGAAGGTTGTGGTACTGAAAATTCTCCGCTTTGGTCCAAAAATGGTCTTAGTTGTAAAAAGATTAATTTTGAGCAAAGTCAACTTTTATTAAAACTTTTCAAAACTATTTTCGATATGGATCAGAACTGGACACGCCTGAGATCTGTCACTGAGATGCACAACCCCGGATCCTAGCAACTGGAAAGTTGCCCCTAGTTTGAATGGTACCGCAGCACTTCATTGCAACGGAAAGTTGCCCCTAGTCTGAATAGCACTGTACCGGAGATCACGATAAATGCTGATGAATAGAGATGACTGAGATGATCAAATGGACAAAGTTGATCGGGGAAAAGATTGTGGCTGAACTTCAGGGTGAAGCTGCCTACGTATCCCGAAGATGGAATCAAGCCTTACGTAGTTCCGGCTTGGGTTCTGTAACCACGCCCCGCGAGGGACCGCGCGCTACAGCTCGACTCTTCCGTTTTGTTTGGATGGTGCGGTTCTTAATCTGAACCAAAGAGTCCACTCTGCAAATCGTTTTGAAGAAAAAGATTTTTGAAAAGTAGTGCCAAACATGGACTGCTTTGCCAGATTACAGAGTCGCTACCTAAATATTTTAAAATGGGAAATTTAGGAAACCCTGACTCGGTGCCGAAGGCCACGTGTCCGTCATCACCAAATGCCTTGGCTCGGAGCTTGGGTACGATCGGGGAAGGTCAGCTATGAGCACCCCCTTTCGCCCGGTCCGAAGACCGCCTCACTAACGGTGATATCCGTTTTTGAAAACATTACATGCTCTTATTCCGGTTATTAGCCTAGAATTACTATGTTGTGCGCACAGCAAATAAGTATAGACTAGATCGCCTAATTTGGAAATAAGCATTGCATATCCGTCTTGTTTGGAAAATAGTTTGAAATTGCTACTCGCAGTAGGCTAAAACACGATTTCAATGAGTATTCCCAACTCAAGTAATCCAACCCTCCACCCACAGGCATTCAAGCAGTTTATCACATAAGCATTTAGCCGCATGGCAGGCATACTGTCATGTTAACATTCACACGCATGCGACATGCTAAAGCATAAAACTTACATCGTACTCCGTGCCAAAACAAGAAACCAGTTAGCAAAACATGCATGACCTAGTTTATGTTTAAGTGACTAATGCATCGCATACGGAATGTAATCTAGACAGGCTCGGCTATCCTAAGCATGGCACATGAATGCAACAATTATCACGTTTCAATTTGGATTGAAAGTACGATGCAGTTGTATGATGTACCGAGCCCGATGTATGTAAACAAATGCATGAATGCACGCATGCATTGCATAAGGTATGCTAATTTAGATGTGCCTAATCTACCAACATAAGCGGGTAAATAAAAGGGAAGAAAGAAATGGGATTGGAAGCATACACCCACTCACACCACTTATTACAACTTTGCCCTCACTCGGAGGGACCGAATAATAATCAGATTAATTAACTACGCAAGTTAATTAAATATTACAAATTAATTAAATTAACAAATTAAAATAATTAATCTAATTAAACAGTAAATCGCCTCGGGATGAGGACCGGATGCAACACGCGCTCAGGACTGGCTCGGAACCGCACTGCATGCACGGATTGCCTCTGTTTCCTCTGCTCTCCTCCTCAGAAAATTACCAAAGTCCCAGAGTGCCTCTTAGGGCACTGGGGAGTACCACGGCTGGGATAAGCACCACCGGCTGAAGGAGGAGGCTACCGGCACTGGATTTATCCATCGGCTGCAAATTGACTGCCGGTCGGCACTAAACACTGCCGGCCGGCACAAAATACCTGCAAACCTGCAACTCACAGCAGCAGAGGGCAAAACTTGCATGGCAATGCAATTCAAGCCATTTGTGCACCAAACACACCCTTTATCATGTTTTTGACTCAAAGGGGATGTGCCTCGATTCTCGGACCACCATCACGCATTTCCATGCATGATGGCCAAAGAACCAAGAATGCAACTTTGATTTCAAATGTATGCATACCAAACAAACCAAAGTCCCAATCCCAATCACCAACTCAAGGGACAGGAATGCATGTTGATACAATGCAACCTAGTCATGTTATCTATCATGCAACATGGGTAATGCAATGCATCATGCAAGCATACAAGCAAGTATGCAAGGTAAGCATGCAAACCAATAGAGTATGGACTAAAGCATGAATTAGGCCACCCTAAAAGGCCCAAAATCAGTGGCCAAAGTGCCCCAAAATGAAGGCTAAAATACGCACACACATGCATGCAATTATGATCCAACACTTAGACACAAACATGGCAACTCTCGAGCACACTTGAAATGAGTTAAACATGGACAATTAGCATGCATATAAAGCTCTGAAAATCATGCAAAACATGATGCAAATCATACAACAAGCCAGCTAAACATGCGACAAATGGCCCAAGTCTTCAAAGCAAG